>CM052139.1:1876522-1887325 GCA_028454255.1 Halictus ligatus | reverse complement strand
CTAGATCAATATTACAACTTGCGATTGGTTCCAGATCGAAGCTATTCAAAGGACGTTTTCTATTCCTCCATAAATGAAAAATAATCGTAAAGCAAAGGGCCTTCAGTTTAGTGCATACTACTTAATATTAAACAACTGTTTTTGGAAAATTTATTTTGCCAGTTAACAGTTGAAGCCACTTGCAATAACCCGTACGATTTGTACACCCCTAAGTATTCAATTATAATCGGAGTAATTACATAACTGTCGCACTGAGAACCGATGAATTCCCAGGAGCGAGGAAATGGTTGTTCACCAAGCGTAATATCTCCGTAAGAAAATTTTTCCTCAAAAATCCGACTTTGCTATACAAAAATAAAAATCGCAAATTATAAAATGGATTTTTTGCCGGCTTGGCACCACTCTGTGCGGCCTGCGGAACGCCCACGCAACTCTCCGGCTATCTCTGGCGTTTTGTCAGCGATCGCGGCTGTAGCCCTTTCGAATCTCGAGTTTATCGGCGAATCGGAGGTGCGAGTTCTCGCGGGGTGGCTCTCCCTTTCCCAACGAATATTCCCTCGATACACACAGACACACACTCTCTCTCTCCCCCTCTCTCTATCGTTCTCTCTCTCTCTCTCTCTCTCTCTCTCTCGCTATCCCCCCGTTTTTCGTGTTTTTACGACGCTCATTATGCGTCCTCGTCGCCTATCCGATCGACTAACAACGTTTTACAACCGTGCCGTCCTCTTTTTATGCTCCGGCCGGGACACGACGTTTAAGGCCGGCCAGCCTATCGGCTATCGAATAAAAGTTGCTCCGAGGCGACGCGAATCATAGATACCTTCCCCCCTCCGTGTTCCGTTCCTTTTGTCTTTCGACCGAGAGAGCGGTTCCTCGCTACCTCCCCCGCGATTTCCTCTCCTCTCCTCTCCTCTCCACTCTCTTTCTGTTTCTCTCTCTCTCTCCCAGGCGGATCACGTTACGCCGGAGGCTCTCGTTTCGACGTTTCCCTGGGTATCCTCGGGATCGAGCAGCCGAGTTTCATGGTTTCTCTCGGAGGCGTTCAACCCCCTCGCCGATCGTCAAAGCTTCTTTATCGGCAGTGCTTCGCGATCTCGACAATGCCAACGCGTTGTGACCCTTCGCCTGGCACTGTTCACCCTTTGCCTGGAATTGTTAACCCTCTGCCTGGCGTTGTTCCGTATGTGGGACAGGAATCTATTTATTTATCTATTTGTTTCGCCGTCAGCGTAGTTTAGCGTAGTCAGTCGAACAGCGATAATCCTAGGGATTAAGAAAGGCGTCACTAAAAATTGCCACATTTAAAACAATTTTTACCACACTACGATTCTATCTAAGAAATTAACCCTTAGCACTAAAATGGTGACTGTGAGGCACCACTAAAAGTAGCTGTATCATTATTCAAAATATTTTTTAAATTATTAAATTCGTTTGTATTCTATAAATTACTAAACGTTTCAGTATTGTAGGAGTAAATTGCACCATTTTCATATGTATAACATGAAAAATATATATATAGAAGGGAAATATTCTAGGTCGAAAGAAATGTTTCGTTTTGGGGTTGAAATAGCTTCGGGTGCAAAGGGTTAATAAAAATTCAAGCGTAGTCAGTCGAACAGCGATAATCCTAGGAATTAATTGAGGTGTCACTAAAAATTGCCACATTTAAAACAATTTTTATCCCACTATGTTTCTATGTGAGAAATTAATAAAAATTCAAGAGTAGTCAGTCGTCACTAAAAATTGCCACATTTAAAACAATTTTTATCCCACTATGTTCCTATCTAAGAAATTAATAAAAATTCAAGCGTAGTTAGTGCAATAGCGATAACCTTCAAAAATGGATCATTTCCTTGGAGATCCCTTGGATATCTTCTAGATCGAAGAAACGTCTCAGAGTTGAACCAGCTTGGATTGTAGAGTGTGAAAAGTCGGATTCGCCGCGGTCAGGCGATTTTAGAGCGGATCGATTTTGGATCGGCCTGTACGCGGGATGACCTGTGCCCGATGCGATCTTCTCTGCGATCCTTTCATCAGCCTTGCGAGCGGAGAGACGAATCCCGCGCGCGGCGTTTCGCAACGCGCGCCGCATTAAAACCGATCCCAGTCCCGCCATTAACACTTATCTCATCGAATCGGCGCGAAACAATGACGAAAAGGAAAACGAACAGCAGCACGGCGGAACGCCGCGGGTATTTCCATCGATGACGACAGCCGACGCTTGTCGCCGCGCAGGAACACTTCCGCGGGGATCCATCTTCGTTGATCCTCCTCGTCGTTTGCTACGTTGCACCGAGTGCAGTTGCACTGGATCCCTCAAAAAGAAAAAAGAAACTGTGTCATATATGTGAACAATTCTTTTCCGAAGACCAAGTACGACAAGGATACAGACTGAAAGGACGAATTTTAAATGGTTGTGATTATTGGACTTTGCTGATTAAATTTTGTGCAAAATGAAAAGTGTCGAAGACGTAGTACGAAAAGACAATTACAACATTGATGCAGATTGAAGGGAACAATTTTAAATGGTTGTGATTATTAGACTTTGCTGATTGGATTTTGTGCAAAATGAAAAGTGTCGAAGACGTAGTACGAAAAGACAATTACAACAAT
The DNA here is from genome assembly GCA_028454255.1 of Halictus ligatus. Classification (NCBI taxonomy): domain Eukaryota; kingdom Metazoa; phylum Arthropoda; class Insecta; order Hymenoptera; family Halictidae; genus Halictus; species Halictus ligatus. Next base: position 1,884,709 of record CM052139.1, on the reverse strand, counting down.
AATACAGATTGAAGGAAAACATTTTAAACGGTTGTGATTACTACATTATTACATTACTTGTGCAAAATGAAAAGTGTCAAAGACTAAGTACGAAAAGGCAATTACAACAATAATACAGATTGAAGGAAAACATTTTAAATGGTTGTGATTATTAGACTTTGCTTATCAGATTTTATGCAAAATGAAAAGTGTCGAGAACTAAGTACGAAAAGACAATTACAACAATCATACAGATTGAAAGACAAAATTTTAAACGGTTGCGATTACTAAATTTTGCTGATCAGATTTTGTGCAAAATAAAAATTGTCTGCATTATAGAACACAGGAGCTACGTGGACATTGACTTCTTTTCCTGATATAATTTGATTATTCTCAAAACAGTACGGGAACGTCATTAAATTCTTTAATTTCAAAAATGACCAATCTATTTCACTGATGATATTACAAACAATTTCCTTTATTGATGCTATTTCTGTTTCTCGTTTATTTATTTTTATCATACACGCACAAGTTTAGCGTTGCTCGTTCGAGACGTGATTTCGTCTTAAGACAAACTCGATGGATTTCCAACTGCAAATCATGAACGTATCAATCAATTTCCCGTGTGACATTACGCTCGGCGACTTATGAATCCCGAACGAATCTTCGATAAATCTTCCTACTAAAATAACAAGAATTTTGCTACAACTGCGAAACAGGGAAAACTGTGAGCTGGATGCAAATCGGCGCGGGTAACGAGTTGCCTCGTCTTTCTCGGTGAACAGGTTGGGAGAGATTTCTCTTTTCGAGGTATAGATCGCCGTTTCCTGGAACCCGGATCGCCAATAGCAGACCGTTGCCAGACAGTCGTTACCCGAAGGGCAGCGGTTTCTAATTACCTGGCGGATTCTCGAGGGCGCGCCGCGCCGGTAGCAGCCGGGTTCACGTTACCGTTACCGAGGTACTTTTTCAAGTACCGTTTTTCGGGATCTACCTGGACACCGGGCCCGCCGAACGGCTGCGACGAAGGATCGGCGCAAAAGGCGGATCGATAACCTCGATCCTCGTCCCGTTCTAGGGTTCACGAAATCAGATCTTGCGAAATCGCCCTCCGCCTCCGCTCACACCTATCCGCTTGCGGACACTAGTCACCGATCAAACTTTCCACCTTCGCGCTAAGTATTATTGACACGTTTCGTCGTCGGATATTCCGGTTTAGGGGATGAAACCACCCCTCGAAGTGGAGCAAACGCCGCGTCGAACTGACAGGTGAAAAGAATGGTAAATACGAGAATTACGAGATTTCTGAAGAACAATTCCACGGATTTGAAGCTTCTGTTTATGAAAGAAGAATGTTCGACGTCACAAGAGCGCGGAGATTTTTTCGAGATTGGGAAAAAGTCGCTTGGTGTAATTTCATTCCGGGATCCTAAACTGATTTTCCCGGCGATTATTCCGGGTGAGTGACGCGGCACGGAATCTTGTCGATGCTGTTTCGCTGAATTTTGTAAACGGTGAATAATGCACCGGGAGGATAGACACAAACGGCGTCATCGGGCGTTATACGGAACACGCGATGGCGAGTGCATCGTCGGCGAAATATTTGTGTGTTTTTTTTTGTTTTCGAAATTTCAGACTGCAACCGGTCGAAGCTCGGATGCCTCCGTGACGTTTGAGCACTCGCCACCGGGGAAAAAAGTGGGTCAGACGTGTCCACCGCGGAGGAATGTCAAAAATCAGCATTCGCAATTCGAGCGCGACCGTTACACCGCTCCGATTCGTTAGATTACGCGCATCGCCGCGGAATCGTTTCGCAACCGCGCGGCGTTTCCGCGTTTCCGACACGGCCACGCGTATCCAGAACTGGGCCAATCGTCTGTCGCGATTCGCTTTTTCGACAGCTTTTTCTGCCGGCTCGAATTTCCGCATACTTCGCCCATTGTGGTCCCCCCCCCCCCCCCCCCCCCCCGCTCGCCCTTCCGTATCGTCCACCACGTCCTTCCTCGCCGAGTTCGTTGATTTAGCAAAACATTGTCCCGAAATTGTATCCATTCCGAGATACGTGGACACTAGTTTCTCTTCTTAAGATGTTAATCGAAGAACGTCGGCAACGAACAACACTCTCAATAGCGAAATGATACTGATTCCCTCTGTGTCTTAAATTCATGTCGGTATGGGTTGACTAATACCTTTGTTGTTCGAAAATATACGTCCCAGTATATTTCCAGGGCGCAACATGTATTTCAAGGACGTATTCGTGTGTCCTATCCGTACCCGATATTGTTTACGTTTGACGTATTTATACGTCCCGTCCGGTTAGAAGGTTAATCGCCTCAGTCAGTTGTCAACACAAAGATGTGTTGAATTTTATCATTCAATTGCGGATCTTTGTGCAGAATAAAAATCGCTGCATCAAGTGCAAGACACAATGGTCGTCTATACCACTTCTTTCTTTCCTGAGTAATAATGTACGAGAACGGAAATAATGTTATGAACGGGACATAGGTGGACACTAGTTTCTATTCTTAATCACTTCAGCCAGTTGACAAAGATTCGTTGAATTTTATCATTAAACTGCGGATCTGAGTGCAAAATAAAAATAGCTGCATCAACCGCAAGATACAGTGGTCGTTTATACTACTTCTTTCCTTCTTGAATAATCTTCGAGAATTTTAAAATAAATTATAATGAGAGGGGTGAAAATGTTCGACGCTTTAAAATTGATACCGAGATACGGGAGTTAGGTGAGCAATAGTTGACAACGACGCGTTCAATTTTATCATTAAACTGCGGATTTCGGTGCAGAATAAAAATCGTCTGCATCAACTGCCAGAGGCAGTGGTTGTTTATAACGCTTTTTTCTTTCTTGAATAATCTTGGAAAATTCTAAAATGAATTATACTGGGAGGGGTTGAAATTCTCGACGGTCTAAAATCGAGTCCGAGGTACGAGAGCTAGGTGGACACTAGTTTCTCCAGTTCATTTCAGTTAGGTGACAACGACGCGTTCAATTTTACCATTAAATTGCGGATCTCGGTGCAAAATAAAAATCTGCATCATCTGCAAGACTCAGTGGTCGTTTCTACCACTTCTTTCTTTCCTGAATAATCTTCGAGAATTTTAAAATAAATTATAATGAGAGGGGTTGAAATTCTCGACAGTCTAAAATCGATTCCGAGATACAAGATCTACAGGAATATTAGTTTCTCTCCTGAATCACTTCAGTCAGTTGACAACGATGCTCTCAATTTTACCATTAAACTTGCGGAATAAACATCGTCTGCTTCAACCGCAGGAGACACAGTGGTCATTTAGAAGCTTGTTACTTTCTTGAATAATCTTGGAAAATTGTGAAATAAATTATAGTGAGGGGGGTGAAAATGTTCGACAGTCTAAAATCGATTCCAAGATACAGGAACAGGGTGAACAATAGTTGACAACGATGCGTTCAATTTTATCATTAAACTGCGGATCTCAGTGCAAAATAAAAATCGCTGCATCAACCGCAAGAGACACAGTGGTCATTTCTTCGAGAATTTTAAAATAAATTCTAATGAGTGGGGTTGAAATTCTCGACGGTCTAAAATTGATTCCGAGATACAAGATCTACAGGGATATTAGTTTCTCTTCTGAATCACTTCAGTCAGTTGACAACGATGCTCTCAATTTTACCATTAAACTGCGGATTTCGGCGCGGAATAAACATCGTCTGCTTCAACCGAAAAACACAGTGGTCGTCATTTAGACCAGTTCTTTCTTCCTCGAATAATCATGAAAAATTTGTGAAATAAATTGAGGGGGGGGGTTGAACTATAGATTATAGCGAGGGAGGGTGAAAACGTGCTGTCGGTCTAAGATCGATTCCGAGCGGTTGCAGGCTGATTCGGGATCGGCATAGTGCAGGCGGAGGCGTGCGTGTTCTCGCTCGCGGTTGGATCGCGAAATGTGGGACACCGGCTCGGGTCTAGGCTGAGTTATTCAGATTAATTGTCTTTTAACGTCGCTCCGCGAGTCAGAGAGACCGGGCCGGTACGGCGCGGGCCGTTCGTACAATGCCAGAGCGGTGACACGTTCTCTCACCGAGGCACCACCGGCCACCGGTCTTCCCCTTCTTCCTCCTCCTCCTCTTCGTTCGTTCGTTCGTCTCCTTTTCTTCTCCTTTCGTCTCGCTCCTCTCCCTCCCTCCCCCCTCGTCGGATAGGAACTCGTTTATTTTCATTCGAATCTGTCGCGGCGCATTGAGGAAACGTCGCGCGGAGCGCAGCCGAGGATGAACGACGCGCCGGCTCGAACGGGAGCACAAACAACGGTCCACGGAGCGGAGCGGAGCGGCGCGGAGCGGCGCGAGGCGGAGCGGAGAGGCGCGAGGCGCTGGGAACACGGACGACAAGCGCGAAAACGAATCGGTCCGCGACCGATATTTACGGCCCGGCTTTTGACCCCGGGGACCAAGCGGAATACAAACGCGAGCGACGCCTTTTCCTCGTCGGCCGAGAGGAGCGACAATTGAATCCGTGGCGCACGCCGAGGAAATCAACGACCGGCTGCTTAACCCCGGAAAGACGCCCCGGGATTCTTTCAGCGCGGTTTGCGAGCTCGCGATCCAGTTACGCAAGCCCGTTTGCGGAATTCTGCGCCTCGCCCTCTCCCCCGCCCCGGGCCCGTCTAGGTGCGCCATTGTTGCTCGACTGGACGATCATCTCCGAGAAAAATAATTGGCTGAACCTGTTCCATCCCTGAGACTACTTGGGAAATGTTGTCTCGAGCTTTCGAAGGATATGTTTGAAAGCGGATTTTGTGAATTTATTGGCAGGAATAAGTGCGATTTAACCCTTATGAAACGGCGACTCTAAGGCGCCACTAAAAATTGCTGCACTCTTATTTATACCTATTGGGATGAGGTTAGGAGATTAAATGTAACTTTATATTTGAAGCGTTTACTCTAACTCCGCAACGGAATGAACGTTGATCAGTTTGGCTAATGCATATAACACAGTTTTGTACTTTATTAAGAAAATATACTTTATAAAGAAATAGTAAAAATTGGTTTTTTCAGCTTTTTTATCTGAGCCTGTATTGAAAATTTAAAATACGAGGTTGATCCGCCTGAATGAATTATATCCATGCTGAAAGTTGCATCGATATTGGTTAATTCGTCTGTGAGTTATAAACGGTTAAAAGTGCGATTTTAAGTCGAAAATCGTGAAAGATGGCAATTTTTCCACTTTTATTATATATATATATTTTTCACGTTATACACACGGAAATTGTGCAATGTACTCCTACCATATAATACTGAATAGTGATCAGCAATTTTTAGTGGTGCAATTTTCAGTGGTGGTGAAAATCCGAGTAAAACTCAGCACACGCTGAACTGTAAACCATTATAGTACCTATATTTATAGTTTTATAGCCGCCTCTAACCAAATGTACCCTCTACTCCCACTCTTCCCAATTTTCCACCACTTTCAACACCTTCCAAAACCACGTCCTTCAACCAATCATAGACAACTTCCTAAAACCACATCCGCATCCAAAGCTTTCCTAATTCTATTCTAAAGAACGATTCTTTTCTATACGATTCTAACCAATTCAGAACTGCTTGAAAAACCGCACTGTTAAAAACACCGAAATTCTAACAGCAAGTCGAGTCTCGCCACATCGCAACAAAGACCAGTTCAGACCAGTAAAGACACTAAATTCGACGCGACACCACACATTATGAAACAAGGAATGTGAATCCGGCGAATTGACGTACCGCGGGTAATGCGTAAAAGCTAGTTACAAATCCACGAGATCCGAGAGGTCCGGTTGTGAATGCAGCGTGCTGACAAGTCGAGGACTTGCAAGGTGCTCCGTCCCATCGCTAGCCTGATGCGGAAAGCCGCGTGGGAGTGTTCGATCGAGGCATAACCGGCCACACAGTGTCGTCCTTCCAAGATCGTGATATTATAACGCTAGGCTGGCAGGACTAGGAAGAGAGGTCTGATATATTGCGGACACCAGAGCCGGAGAGAGTCCGCGAGACACGGAGGTTCCCCGACGGAAGAGAGAGAGAGAGAGAGAGAGAGAGAGAGAGAGAGAGAGAGAGAGAAGATGGCGGTAGCAGTTGAAAAGATTTGTAGGGACAGGTTCCTGGCTACCTACTCGCAGCTGTTGCGTCCTCCTCGGCTAGGAGAGGAGGAAGTGTTCTCTCGCAGTAGATCTTCTTCTCTCGGAGATCCTCTTCCTCGTCCTGGCGGCGGCGTTGGTCCTCGTCCTCGTCCTCGCACGTGCGCACTCTCTTTCTCTGTCTTTCTCTCTCTCTCTCTCTCTCTCTCTCTCTGCTCTCTCCTCTCGCACGTTCACCGGTTCCCCCGTGAGCACAGGTACACCTACACCCACGGCGCTCCTCGATCCTCGATCCTCGTTCTACCCACCGCGTCTGCAACCTCCTCTGCCCACGTGATCCTGCCCGGCTAACACACTGCCACACTAACAACCGCCATTCTGCCTCGTAACGGTACATCAAGTCCGCTCCTATGCCTTTCGGTACTTTCGGTCGTCGCGTTCTGTCTTCCCGTGTCCGCGTACCCGGCTGCGAAAGCTCCGACCGTCAACCCTTCCTCGATCAGGATTTTTCGAAACGTCCCTATTCTTTTTTTTTCGGCGAGCCGGTTCCTCTATCAATATTCCGATGTTCAGGCAATTGCTCCAAGCCTGAAATCACTGACACTCTATTTTAACCCTTCGTGGTTCGGTGTGTTCTATTCTCTTTCACCGCAGAACTCAAATTCCCCTAGATAGTTCTAGCAACGTTGGAAATTTCTCCATTCTTGACATCACTGACATACTATTTTAACCCTTCGTGGGCCGATGTGTTCTATTCTCTTTCACCGTAGAACTCAAATTCCCCTAGATAGTTCTATCAACGTAGAAAATTGCTCCATTCTTGACATCACTGACATTCTATTTTAACCCTTCGTGGGCCGATGTATTCTACTCTCTTTCACTACAGAACTCAAATTCCCCTAGATAGTTCTACGAACGTTGGAAATTTCTCAATTCTTGAAATCACTGACATTCGATTTTAACCCTTCGTGGGCCGATGTATTCTATTCTCTTTCACTGCAGAACTCAAATTCCCCTAGACAGTTCTACCAACGTCGAAAATTGCTCCATTCTTGACATCACTGACATTCTATTTCAACCTTTCGTGGTCTGGAGTTCTCTCTCTTTCACAGCAGAACTCAAATTCCCCTAGATAGTTCTACCAACTTAAAACAGATAAGAGATAATACAATTTTGCGCACGTACCATGTAATTGTGAGAAAAGTTAATGGCCTTGGTCTGTGTTACGAAAAAGAAAGGACAGAGGTTAATCGATCACTCATGGACTACGAAAATTGAGTACAATCAAAGTAATTTATTAACACACGTTAAACGCCAAATAGCAACCACAGAGATAATCAATGAAAGCAAAACTAGGAATTTAAAACGTATTATAGGGGATGCTGTCTTAACTCGTTTGGATTAGAAAGACTCGAATAAAATTCGGATTATCTGTATATCTTCTAATAAAAATGAATTTCTAAAGTCAATCATATGTGACTGACGTGGCAGTTTACGTTAGGGCAGTTAACGTGGCAGTTAAATTCCTAGTTAAAGCTAGGAATTTAAAACGTATTATAGGGGATGCTGTCTTAACTCGTTTGGATTCGAAGTACTCCACTAAAATTCGGATTATCCGTATATCTTCTAATAAAAATGAATTTCTAAAGTCAGTCGAAAGTCAATCATATGTGACTGACGTGGCAGTTAACATGTTAAATAAAATAAAAATTGAATATACACACGATACGAGGAATACACCGTTGCCTTTCTAGCATTTTCCCGAATAAATTTGCTGCGCTCCGATGATTGTCGACACGAGTGTTGACAGAAAAATTGATACAAATCGTGCAATCGAACAATCCTGTCCGCCATTTCCGGGAAACGTTTCGCCGAAAGTGTTACGCGCTGCGCCCGGTGCATCCTCTGGCTGAAGTATTTAATCGCCTAACACACCGGGACACCGTGCGCATCGCGGAGAATCGTCGTTTGATCCGGGTTTGCACCGGGCCGCGGCCGTTTCGTGGAGGCCTTGTCGACTCCTTTCACTGTTTTCTTTACTCGTTGTCCGCTTTCTCCGGCGGCGGTCCTCGGGCGTCTTCCGCGAGCTGTTTCTCA
>CM052139.1:1858200-1876422 GCA_028454255.1 Halictus ligatus | reverse complement strand
GAAAACTCCTCCAAAGTCAAAGTAATTTAATCATTCTGATGGAAACTGAATTGTTCTAGCTTTTCATAGGGACTCTATGCGAACTTTTTCAAGGTTCAAGCTGCCGTGTTGTGAACAATATTAATTTTGGAAAGGCAGACGACAGATTGTGCCACGTGTTAATGTACCCTCCAACAGAAAGTTCAAATTGGTATTTTAATCATTTCATTCTGCGCAAAAGAGGATTCTGAAGCCTGCTTCGAGCACAATTATTGGAAATCCTATTAGCACGCCACTCTGCGTACACATAACGTTAAAATGTATCAGGAAGCGTGTACCGCTTCTAAAAAATCTGGAAAAAATTCTGCAGAAATCTATGTAATCTAGAAACATTAGAGGAAGAGTATAAACAATAAAATTGACTCGACCAAGAACGTGTAGACTAATAAAACTTGACTAGGAACGCGATAAAGAGGTGCGCGAAGGGCCCGGAGTTGTTCGCAGGCGGCAATTTTGTCCGCTCGATTAGGACACTCGGTTAGGACATAGTTCTCTCGAGGTGCTCGCAACCTTCGGCCGCGTTCTCGTTTTCCGTGGCTCTCTATGAAACGCTCTATGCGCGCGCGCGCGCACGCGAAAAAGACTTTTCACGACGGGACAAGAACTTATTTTGCCGGGGCGAGCTAATTGCCGGTTTCTGCGAAGGGAATCGATTTCTCTTCGGCGGCGATTTTTCGTCGCGCCGGAGCCAGGCGAAAAATCGACACGTTCGAACGAGCGCATAGTGCATCGGTGCGCGCCTGTGCCCGCGTGCGTGTTGCCGCGCGGCGCTCGCGAGTGCGTGCCGCGAGTACTTTCACGTGGAGGTGAACAACACGCCGCGGTATCCAGGCCAGGGGTGGCCAACCACTCCTGTTCCACCGAAGATACCAACACTATCGCGCGAGAGCCGACGCTAAGCGACGCTAAGAGACGCTAAGCGTCGCGCCGCAAACGCAACGCGACACCTCTCTTTTCGAAGACCGAGACCGGCTCGCCTTTTTCTTCGTTCTGCGTTCTGCGCTATCCAATCCGCGTCCTCTTCGTGGAAATTCGATCCCAGCTTGGGATCTTGATGAAAGCTTAATACAAAACCTGAGGAACAAATTCTACATTTTTCGAGCACCTGCAATTTTTTTTTTGGGGAGCAAATGTTGTGTAAAAGTTCTCAGATCGTGTTTGTCATTTTTCCAAACACATGGCAAAATCGTCGACTCAGAGTCATTTAATCAATAAAACCAAAACTTCTTCGTGGAAGTTCGATCCGAACTTGGGATCTTGATAAAAACTTAATACAAAAACTGAGGAACAAATTTTTCAGGCACCTGCAATTTTTTTGGGGGGAGCAAATGTTGTGCAAAAGTTCTCGGTTCGTGTTTGTCATTTTTCCAAACACATGGCAAAATCGTCGACTCAGAGTCATTTAATCAATAAAACCAAAACTTCTTCGTGGAAATTCGATCCGAACTTGGGATCTTGGTAAAACCTTAATACGAAAATTGAGGAACAAATTCTACATTTTTCGAGCACCTGCAATTTTTTGGGAGGAGCAAATGTTGTGTAAAAGTTCTCGGTTCGTGTTTGTCATTTTTCCAAACATATGGCAAAATCGTCGACTCAGAGTCATTTAATCAATAAAACCAAAACTTCTTCGTGGAAATTCGATCCCAACTTGGGATCCTGATAAAAGCTTAATACAAAACCTGAGGAACAAATTTTACATTTTTCGAGCACCTGCAATTTTTTTTTTGGGGGGAGCAAATGTTGTGCAAAAGTTCTCGGATCGTGTTTATCATTTTTGCAAACACAGATCAAAATCGTCGACTAAAATTGTTTTCGTTCTCAGGAAAGTCAAGTAGCCAAATTCGAAGTAGAAATGGCAAGTCAGCGTCAGACAGTTTAACTTTGTGCAGATTCGAGCGACAGAATTTCTGTGAATTAATCGTCGGTCGGTGGATCATTCTTATGACTATATAATTGTGGATGTTTAGGACCGTTTATTGCTTTGTTTATCAGTTTCTTGAAACATATTTTTCAAGTGATTTTAGCGGAACAACTGCTCAATTCATTAATTCGAAGGATCGATTAGTGTGACACTGAAGGGAAGGTGTTGGAGACGTTGATAAATCGTGTAAGGATGGACTCGAGCATGCTTCGAAGAAGTTCTACGAGTGCACCGATGAAAGCGCCATTGTGAACGAAGTTGACGAAATGACGGGCGGGGAACGGTATCGAGAGGGATCGAGAGAGTAATCCGGGTAATTCGCTTTGAAATCCTGATCGAGCCCGATCCACCGAGATGATCCCAGTGACGTTCCATAGGAGGAACGTCGAACAGGCAGAGGGGGGGGGGGGGCGTTGATCGTTGCTAAGGAAGGAAGGTTATCGTGCTCGATCCCAAGGATCTCGGTTGGCTAACGTCGGCCTGGATCGCAGCACCGATGATCCCGGCCCCCCTGCTGTCGCACGGTGATCCGAGAGATAGCTGCCAGCTGGACGAAACTATACTTTTATGTTTCTCGAAACTAAATTAAATTCGAAGGAACCGGTATGCCTCTTCTCGTCGCTGTTCTTATCACGACGGAAAAGTGAAATTATAGTGACCAATGTCGTTTCTCAAGTGGTTGAAAAAATCGTGACGATTTTATGCGAAAAATCAGTATACTTACATCACGGAATGCTCAGGTTTGGACGAAATGAGTAATCTGCAGAATTTTGTGCAAAACAGAAATTATTGTCGATTTTAAGAATGAAAAGTTAAAAAGTCGAGGAGAATTTGGTTCCATCGTCTTTGCAAGTTAGAACAGTGATTTCTCGATATATGTCGCCAGGGCCTGGACGATAAACGTCGCGGAATTATCCCCACTACCTCCTGGACGATATACAGGGTGAGTCCGAAGAAACATAACACCCAAATATCTCCGTTACTTTTCGTTGTACAAAAAAACTTCTTTAGACAAAGTTACACTGTTCGAAGGGCCACGTGTAACGGTGTAAGGGAATAAATTTTCAAGGTAATTTTTTAATGAGATTTCAAGGTCATCGACGTTCTTTTGAATGGAACGATATATCTCCGTCGACGTAATGTTGTAGCTGACAGAATAATGAATTTATCCATGTAACACAGTATGACCTACAAACGACCTTCAACCCAGAAAAATGGAATAAATAAAATTCAACGTATAAGATTCATTTGCTTTATTTCTGTCACGCAAAACGTCGTGTTGTTGACATATATCGAGAATTCACTGTATTTCGCCGATCTTGTTGCTGTCACAAAATGCCGATTACGTTACAGGGGAACAGCGTTGGGACAGTTTGTTCGAGGTCGAAATTTCGGGTGAGCATGTTCGAAAGACTGCGCGTCGTCGCTGGCCACCGTTGCGGCCCGTTTCAATCTGCGACGCGCAGCAACGATAACGAGACACACCGGTCCAGGTGAAAAGAGAGTGGAGTGTCACGTTCTTTATCATTGCGAAAGGTCGAGGCAGCCGCGTCGAGAGGCACGCGAGGAATGCAGCTACGTAAATCGCGGGTCCCGTCGACTCGAACCGGCATCGTCTGCTGAAATCTTCGTCGTCTAGCGAGGAGAACGACCCTAACAGCCGTGTGTCACATTTGTTCCCCCCAGCCTCCCGGCTGCTTCTCTCTCTCTGCACCTGAACCCCTTGCGCCACTATTTATTTTACGACCACCAGACTGCGGATCTTTGTGCGAAATAAGAAAACGCATCGATTGCAGGGGTGAACTAAAAAATTATTTCTTCTTTTGCTCACTTTATTTCCACATTACTCCATAATTGTTGAAAGTCCGACTTTCACCGCAGCGGTCATGGCTGAGGATTTTTTTAAAAGAGCAACAACTCACCCTCAATAAAAAGAAATCTAATAATCTCCTTCGGGATTGTTGTGTAAAAGAAGATTTTTAAGCTTCCATTTGGAACATCTCAATATTCAACGTTTCGACACCAAAAAGAAACATTTCTTCCGACCTAGAATATTTCCCTTCTGTATATATATTTTCATGCTGTATGAAATGGTGCAATTTACTCGTACAGTACCGAAGTGTTTAGTAATTTATTAAATAGGTACCAATTTAATAATGTAGAAAATATTTTGAATAATAATACAGCAATTTTTACAGTCGCCATTCGAGTGCTAAGGGTTAATAGGCTTCCGGTAGATAAAATGTTAAGTTGAAACAAATACGCCGATGTCCTTGAACCTTTTTAGTATGGCCACTGCTTTAAATTGTGCTCAGTCATTTTTGTCATAAATCCGCAGTCTAATGATTACCATGATCAGAATTTCTCTGATCCCTATAATCTACTAGGATAAATGAAAAATTTATATTTATTGTATAACCACATCGTCTCAATTTAAGGGGAATTAACGATATACATATTTAGAAGGTTTAGAATTTTTATTCTGCGTTAGTATCCACAGTCTAGTTTTCCAGATTACGTGACGTAGAACTACTTTTGAAAAAGAAAGGAAAAGAAAACAGAACGCATTCGAATAAAAGTGCATTTATAAATCCAAAAAATGTCCTCTACACTGTAGAGGGCTGTTATGTGCCTTTTCGTCTTTCTGTTTGCGACTGAACCCTTCCAGAATATTTTCTAATTTATTTTTCAATACGCCTGGACTCAATTTTTCCTGTGAAAGAGAAGAAAACGTGTTTATTTCTCCCGTTAAACAAAATTAGAAGACGAAGAGAGGCACAGAAGACGAAGCACAGAACTGATCGGCGTAGAATTCGGAAGGTCGGCGAGCATTTGTCGGAAGGAACGCGAACTGGGCGCATCGAGAATCGATCGTGGGTTTGGGGAAATCGATCGCGACGGCGGGGGGACGCGTCCCGACGGCGAGTTTTCCCGGGGAACTCGCCGGAAAGCGGATTCCGATGGCGTTATCGCGCGAAACAGCGAGAGTGACATAAAGGGGCGCGCGGGTGTGGGTGTAGACGATTCTATCTAAGTACGAGGGGGCAATGCACCGTGCATGCACGACGACCGAGGAGAGAGAGAGAGAGAGAGAGAGAGAGAGAGAGAGAGAGAGAGAGACTTGCATCACTTAGCTCGCTCCTTAAGGCTACCCCGGTCTTGTTCGGTATGCTGACGCCGTGCGCGGCGTCGTTAAATTGACGTCCGCACCTGCGCGAGCCCCGCGTCTCCTTCGAACGACACAAATCCGTTCCCACACTTTCTGCGAATCGATCGCTCGCACTCGAAACTTTCGATCCACGGAAATCCAGCTGCCCGTCCCGCCTCCGCGAAATCTCTTTCTGCAAATCCGCCGGAAACTCGCGGAAATTACGAAAAGGCATCGAAGGCTCCTAAAAGGCTCTTTAAAAGGGAACGACTCTAGAAACTGGAAGAGTTAATTTATTAGCTGCTGATTTTAATTTCCTGCCGATATTAATTGCCGGAAATTCATCAGGAAATACATACTACGCTGAAGGTGGATTTTTATCATTTTTCATTGGGACCCATATTCGAAATTTTTGAAACCTAACCCGGACCACATTATAGAGGCTCGTAGACACGAATGCCTCCCCGTAATTTTATCACGTTCTCCTTTCTTTGCGAACTGTATTATAAAGATTCACGAATTGTTCCAGAAGTGTTTCTTCGCTATATCTCGTTCAGAATACTTTGACGAACGCGTTTAATTTTTCTCTGCGGTTAAAATTCGAAAGATTTCTGAATGAAGAAGGTTCGCAATTTTCGCCGCCGGAAATTCGGGGAAATTACAAACAGGCATCGAAGGATCTTGAAAGGCTCTTTAAAAGGGAACAACTCGTTCGAAAATGCAGTGGTCCGTTTGGATCTATTCTAGAAACTGGAAGAGTTAATTTATTAGCTGCCGGATAATAGATTTTAATTTCCTGCCGATATTAATTGCCGAAAATTCCTCAGGAAGTACATACTATGCTGAAGGTGGATTTTTACCATTTTTCAATGGGGCCCATATTCGAAATTTTTGAAACCTAACCCGGACTACATTATAGAGGCTCGTAGACACGAATGCCTCCCCGTAATTTTGTCACGTTCTCTCTTCTTCGCGAAACGTATTATAAAGATTCGTTTTTTCAGAAGTGTTTTTTCTCGTTCAGAATACTTTGACGAACGTGTTCAATCTTTCTCCGCGGTTAAAATTCGAAAGATTTGTGAATGAAGAAGTTTTTTCGCTGTATCTCGTTCAGAACACTTTGACGAACGCGTTTAATTTTTCTCCGCGGTTAAAATCCGAAAGATTGGCGAATGAACAAGGTTTTCGCAACATTTTCGCGTTCTTGTGTGAATCAAAAAGATCGACGAACCAGAAGGTTCCCGAAGAGTGTATGAACTTCGCCGAGGGTTCGGCAGCATAATCGCGAGCAGAGTTTCGAACTTAGGGAGCCGGAGGTTTGCCTATCAAGGGTTGCCGGGCGCAAGAACAACGACCTGCTCAAGAAGATGTCTGCACACAGCCCCGGCCAACCTGACCCGGATCCCGTTTAGTTTTTCCCCCGCCCCCCGACGCCGAAATATTAATATCCGGTTATCGATCAGCGAGAGAGCTTCCTTCGAGGCCGGCCCGTTAACGACGCCGAACTTTTTGGCAGCGGTTTCAGCCCCATAAAGCCTGGCCGTAAAAGTTGCAACGGTGCACCGAGTTTATGCCGCTCCGGCGCATAACCTGTCCCACTGACGCGGAAGTTGCTCCCAATTACGAGCGTGCGTCGGCCACGATTTCGCGGGAAGTTCGTTTCCCCCCCGAAATCGACCGTTATTGAGAAATCAACTCGCCGAGAAAAAAGCTTTTCTTCTTCCGCGAAGCAGAAGAACCGAAAAACAAAGGATCAACCTAATTTTTGTGGACCCGCTCGAATAAAACGGCCAGGCGGATTCTGTCGATTCGAATCTTTGTTCTCCCTCGAAGAGCGTAATTCGAGAGTGATGCAATTGGCAGAGGCGCTAGCGCAAACGCGAACGCGCGGCGAGGAGTCGACGGCGGAGACATGGAATGGCAGCGAACGGCAGGGAATGGCCGAATTTTTCCGCAGATCGTGGCAGAAGCCGTGAACCGAGACGTTTTATCGTGGAATACAATGAACGGCTTATTCCTCGATCGCCGCTCGCGCTGGGCTTCCCAACCGCCGCGCCGGCAAATATTGAAGCTCTCCCAACCGATAAGACTTTTGCAGACTGCAGAACAGCTCGAGCAAACGTAACCCTGCAAAAGTGTCACCGATTCTTCTTCTATACTTCGTGCTCGGTCGATGTCTGGCCTCTCCGTCTACGCACCACCCGTGGATAACCATCCAAAAGTTATTGGACAGCCATTCTTCTATAGTTTGGCGAAAGTTTGATCGGTCGGAAATACGAAGAAAAATGCAGCACAGTCGTCTTTGATAGTTTATACGAATGAACTGAAGTCGAATCGAGTCGAGTCAAGCGGAATCAAGTCGAATCAAGTTCATACACATTCATCAGAGGATTTTGAATGTACTAAAGTTGAATCAAGTCGAGTCAAGTTGATGCACATTCATGAGTGGACTCAAGGAAAGTAAATATGTATTTGTCCAAATGAAATTACGTAGAATCAAGTCGAATCAAGTCGAATCTAGCCGAAGCAAGTCAACTCCAGTTCATACACATTCATCAGTGGATTCAAGTAAATATGTACTTATCCAAACGAACTAAAGTTGAATCAAGTCGAGTCAAGTTGATGCAAATTCATGAGTAGATTCGAGGAAAGTAAATATGTGATTGTACAAATGAGCTTAAATCGAATCAAATTGAGTCAAGCGAAATCAAGTCGAATTAAGTTCATACACATTCATCAGTGGATTCTGAATGAACTAAAGTCGAACCGAGTCGAGTCAAGTTGATGCACATTCATGTGTGGTCTCAAGAAAAGTAAATATGTGCTTTTCCAAATAAACTTACATAGAATCAAGTAGAATTAATTCATACACATTCACAAGTGGATCCAAGTAGATCTGCAATTACCCAAACGAAGTAAAGTCGAATCAAGTGGAGTCAAGTTGATGCAAATTATTCATGAGTGGACTCATGAACTCGAACTTACGTCGAATCAAGTCGAATTTATTTCATACACATTCATCAGTGGATTCAAGTAGATATGTACTTATCCAAACGAACTAAAGTTGAATCAAGTTGAGTCAAGTTGAGTTGATTCATGAGTGGACTCAAGGAAAGTAAATATGTGCTTGTCTAAATGAACTTAAGTCGAATCAAGTCGAATCAAGCTGCTAGACATTCATTAGTGGATTCGAGAAATAGGAAGAAAAATGCGGGACAGTCGTCTTCGATAGTTTGGGGGTTAAAAACATTTTTAAATTACACTATTTTAGATTGCATCGACTCATTTTTGCCATAGGTGCATAAAATCCGGCAATCTACTAATTACAATACTAATACTAAACTTTTCTACTCTTAATTCTCGAGTTCCGAGAAGAAGTCGGTCTGTGAAAAAATTAGTAGGACAATGCGCGCGACGTATGAACCGTCTGAGCGTAAAGACGACGCGACACGAACGTCAAAACAATGATTGCAACACAGTCCCCGGCAAGAAACGCTCGGTAGAAGTTAGCGTGTGCAGCTTCTGCGTCAATCGGGACAGATTGCAGAGAATTTTCTGCGTCGAACGGTACGGCACAGAGTACAATGATCCGACGTGTAAAATCACGAAGGAGGCACGGTGTGTGATTGCGTAGCGAGGCGCGGTGACGCACGGTTATTGAAAGATGCAAATGTGCAGTTTCTGTGCGAGCGCGAGCGCGAACGTTCGCCGTAGCGCGCGCGTTGCGCGTTGCACAGGCCACACACAGGCGCAGCTCGGCACACAGTCGTCCTACTTTTCGTTCGCGGTCGGAATTTTATTCGCGGCCTTTTGCCGCGCGCGCGGAGGTGAGACACACACCGCGGCTCGGGCTCGGGCTCGGGCTCGGTCTCGGGCTCGGAGACGGTATGTCGCGTCCCCTTGATACGGTAAACCGAGTGAACTTTGCCGCACGCCGACACTATTTGCGGTGAAACGCAACACTCGGCGGACACTCGACGCCGTGGACACCGGACGCCAATGGGATCGCCGCGTTACGCAGACTTTGCGCTCGATGGCCGCGAAATTCGGAAATGGTACCACCCGGTACATCTACCGAATCATTTTTGTTCGATCGAGCTCGCTACGATTTTTAGTATCCGCCCTTTACAGGACAAAGGAAACCACGGTAGGACCCGGTACAATAATTTTTCCCTTTTCACAAAACGAAGGAAACAGTAGCTTCAAAAACTATCGGCACGTCTCCGGTATCTCAGAGGCACAGTTTCCGCGGGATATTCAGCAATCATCGCGCTGATGCATCAACGAAAGCCGACATTCAAGTAGTCCAACTTGATCAGTTCTCCTCGACCCGACCCGACCCGACCCGACCCGAGCCCAGCTCCATGAATTCCCAGACTTTCCAAAGCTGGAAATGTCAGGAGGCGGCTGCGGCAACCTTTGTCGTGAAACGCGCGAATATGCCAGTGACAGAAGATAATTGGCGGTTTGATCGGTCCCCGATGCCGGTTCTCGTCCCGCGCCGTTCGCTATTCCGATCTACGGATCGAACTTACGGGAAGATCGAGCGGCGTATCTACCTTGGGCAACACAGCCACTCGACTTGCCGTGCCGGGAATCGTAATGGTCCGACGCCGAGGCGAGGTGTACGCGCCGCTCTTATCTGTTATTCATTCCATTAACGGTAATGCACGATAATCATTTTAAGAAAGTGATTTCTCTATCCGGGGGCGTTAATGAATCATAAATCAGCGTCTGCGAGAAGCGTACCGCGGCCGCGAGGGCTGTTGGGAAACTGCGGCGCCAAAATGGCGACGAAACTTTTACCATTCTCTTCGGGGAACCCCATAATTTTTACGCTTTTCTGCATTTTTGCCGAGGGCATTCTTCTATTAATACAATTTCTTGAATGGTCCCATTTGTGAATCTTTTAGATTGTCGATTTGCTGGTAGGTTTTGATAGTTTATCCGAATGAACTAAAGTTAATGCGCATGAGTGGATACGAAGGAAGTAAATGTGTGTTTGTCTAAATGAGCTTAAATCGAATCAAGTCGAGTCAAGTGGAATCAAGTTCACTCAAGTTCATATATATTCATCAGTGGATTCTGAATGAACTAAAGTTGAATCGAGTCGAGTCAAGTTGATGCATATTCATGAGTGGACTCGAGGAAAGTAAATATGTGCTTTTTCAAATGAACTAAAGTCGAATCAAGCCGAGTCAAGTGGAATCAAGTTCAATCAAGTTCATACACATTCATCAGTGGATTCCGAATGAACTAAAGTTAAATCCAGTCGAGAGTCAAGTTGATGCATGTTCATGAGTGGACTCGAGGAAAGTAAATATGTATTTGTCCAAATGAACTTACGTCGAATCAAGTCGAGTCAAGTCGAATTAAGGTCATACACAGTCATCAGGTCGCGAGGGGAGTTAGGAAACTGCTACGCGAAAATGGCGACGAAACTTTTACCATTCTCTTCGGAGAACCCCATAATTTTTACGTTCTTCTGCATTTTTGCTGTCGGAATTCTTCTATTAATACATTTTTTTGTATTGTCCAATTTGTGAATCCTTTAGACTGTCGATTTGTTGTTAGATTTTGATTTA
This sequence comes from Halictus ligatus, assembly GCA_028454255.1. Taxonomy (NCBI): domain Eukaryota; kingdom Metazoa; phylum Arthropoda; class Insecta; order Hymenoptera; family Halictidae; genus Halictus; species Halictus ligatus. The sequence goes on along the minus strand of CM052139.1, from coordinate 1,865,726 downwards.
TCCGAATGAACTAAAGTTAATGCGCATGAGTGGATTCGAGGGAAGTAAATATGTGCTTTTCCAAATGAACTAAAGTCGAATCAAGCCGAGTCAAGTGGAATCAAGTTCAATCAAGTTCATACACATTCATCAGTGGATTCCGAATGAACTAAAGTTGAATCGAGTCGAGTCAAGTTGATGCATATTCATTTGTGAATCTTTTAGACTGTCGATTTGTTGTTACGTTACTTAAGATTGCTATCGATCTTCTCGACTATTGACAGATCAAGACTTGTTTTTAATGAAGAAATGGCTGACGAGTATAGCATAAAGGAAAGCCATCTTTTTCTACGTTCTTAAACATTTAAATGATCTTCGAACGGCACTGTGGAATGAAAAAGGACAAGCAGAAGGTCAGAAATAATGGGGACGGAGGTCGAGGGAAAATATGCTTATTAAGGAATGTGTTAATTGCGCGGGAACAACGCGAGCAGAGAAAGAGAGGCAAAATCGAGGCGAGCCTCGAGGATAATCGAAAGATAATTAGAAGCGAGAGAGGGCGAACAATCGGACGCGACCCACGGATCAATTCGAGCCGAAGACGCGGGGATCCGAAGTGTAACAGTGTGCACGATTCGAACCGCATAATTAAAAACGCCAACGCCCTCGACGAATCAATAATCCAGCATCGCCATAATGGACGACGACCGTGTCATTATACTGTCAGATTGAAAGAGGAATAGCGATGGAAATGGAACACGCCGTAAACCGGGCATGGGGAAAAATCCTGATTCGAAAAACACCAGAGAGAACTTTTTCGAAATCGACGGAAAAATATCCGGGAAAATTGGTGCGTTGATATTACAGTGTGTGCTCGAATAAAGTATGTCGAATCGTTTCCCAGATTCCTAGAAGCATAACTTCGATAATCCCAAAATAAAGGATAGAAAACTTCAGTTAAAAATAAGAAGAAGACTTGTGTAGTCAAATTAACAGTCAATTTTGTTTGAAGTGTACTTGTTGCGCGTGAAGTTCCTAGACTGTACCCAGAAGTACCTAACCCAGACTGTACTCTGACGTGTTTGGATAAAAGATAGTTCTTCGTTTTGCGAGCCACAGTTTTTTCGCAACCGATAGTGGGGGAATATCGAATGAACAGAGGAGAAAAAAAAAAAAGAAAAGAAGGAAGGATCAGTCGGGTGGCATTCCTTTTCGATTACCTTGGCACAGATCCTTTCGTTGAAACCGCCAGGTCAGACCGTGTACCGTCGCATTCAAATTTCCCTCGTGGACGAACTCGGTTATGCATAAATAAAAGGCCACGCGGTGCATTCCTTAAGGTCAGTAACATCGGTCCCATCTAAATCGATCGATTCGATCTTCTCCCTTTTTCTTCGAGCCGAATGAACTCCAAACTCGATTCGATCCAAACGAGCCCGATATTCGACTCAACTGGAATCGAAGACTGGCCGAGTGAACTTCGAATAGATTGTTCGTTGAAATAAAGAATTACAAAGTAAAGTCAAAATACATCGTTCCCATGAATCGTGACGAGTTTGAATGTAAACCCAGTCGAATTGTGTCCAGTTGAACGCAGTATGAATACAGCTGAATAATTCAGACAATGCTGGATCATCTGTATCCGAACGAATTTCAAAGAAATCTAGTCGAATCAAGTCAATGCGCATCCAGTCGATAATACTGTGAATCAAGTCGAATCAAGTTCATACACAGTCATTAGTGGATTCCGAATGAAATAAGGTTGAATCAAGTCGAGTCAAGTTGATGTACATTCATGAGTGGACTCAAGGAAACTAAATATGTGCTTGTCCAAATGAACTTAAGTGGAATCAAGTGGAATCAAGTTGAATCCAGTGGAATCAAGTCGAATCCAGTTCATACACATTCACCAGTCGATTCTAGTAAATATGTACTTATCAAAATGAACTAAAGTTGAATCAAGTCGAGTCAAATTGATGTAAATTCATGAGTGGATTCAAGGAGACTAAATATGTACTTGTCCGAATGAACTTAAGTCGAACCAAGTGGAATCAAGTTGAATCCAGTGGAATAAAGTCGAATCCAGTTCATAGACATTCACCAGTCGATTCAAGTAAATATGTACTTATCAACATGAACTAAAGTTGAATCAAGTCGAGTCAAGTTGATGTACCCTGATGAGCGGACTAAAGGAAACTAAATATGTGATTGTCCAAATGAACTTCAGTCGAATCAAGTCGAGTCAAGTTGATGCACATTCACGAGTATCTTCAAGGAAAGTAAACATTGCTTGTCCAAATGAACTTAACTCGAATCAAGTCGAATCAAGTTGACAGACACTCACCAGTCGATTCATATAAATACGTATTTATCCGAGTGAATGAAACTTGAATCGAGTTTAAAGCGTTACTGGGAAAAGGTAAATGTCCAGAAGAAACACAATGAAGAGTGAAATCTAAAATAATTTAAATTAAAAAATGAAATAAACCACCCATGAAGGGGTACGAGGAGTTTGATAAATAAAAGAAAACAAAATTACTGAAGAATCGTAGAATCGTCCTGGAGGGTTGGCATTCTCAGCGATACAGCGAACCCAAACAGCCGCAGGGTAAAGGTGGTTGTTCGATAATTGGAAAACGCGTCGCCTAAGTTGCACAGGATGAGGGAGAGCAGCAGCAGCAGCAGCAGCAGCAGCAGCCGCGCTCCAGATCTAAATTTCTGGCTGCGGCGGGCAGGGTCGTTGCACCCGGTTCACGGGTCGAACCGATGAGCGAATTCGAGAGATCGAGGGGGGTTCTCCTCCCGGTTCGGCGCGGCTCTGCTCCGCTCCGCTCTGCTCCGAGCGACGCAAAGCGGCGCGGCGTCCGGCGAGCTTGCGGAGAAGGGTGATGGGTGGTAGGCAGAGGTTGATGCCCGGGTTTACTTCCTAGTCTGGTTGCCTGTATCGACCGGATAGCGTCCCGACGTCTATAGCGCGCCGCGCTGCGCTCCTCTGTCCGAGTCGATCCTCCTCCTCCTCCTCCTCCTCCTCCTCCTCCTGCTCTAGCCCGCCTCCTCCTCTCCTCTTCAGCATGTTCACCCCCGCAACTTCGACGTTCCACCGAAGAAATTTGATTCCCGCTTCCGTCCCCGTCTTCGTGATAGACTGGGGCTGAAAGTCCTCCGGCGATGTCCCGGCTTCGTAAACAATCCGTTGAACCTTGTTGTGGACAATCAACCCTTCGACAAACGATATTAAAAATATTGAGTACAGTATTAAATCTGTTTGTATATTATAAGATGAAAAAAGAATCATAATTTCAAAGTCCTACTGAAGAAGAAAAATTTCAGTTCCACTGGGTGTATTGGTCCGACGGCTCTTGTGTACATCGAATGAAAATATTCCAAGTCGGAAAAAATGTTTGGTTTTCGAGTGCAAAGGGTTAATTTCAACCTGTGTCGAAACTCGGAAGTGTTGAAATAAACATTTTCTATCTGAATCGCAACAAACTCGAGCGAATAGAAATTTATTTTCCTTCTTAAAAGAACAATACGCAGAACTTGCTAAATATTGTTAATTTGAATTGAAGTTGAATGATGTGTACCATGAATGTGTAAATGAAGTGTACGATATATATATATAAATATACATTTTCTCGTTTTTCCAGCTTTGTTAACATCGAAAGAGTTCTAGTCGTTGTAATTGTAAATGAAAATAGTATCGCAGTATTTTTAAATTCTTCTAATGTTTCTAATGTCAACGGCGGTTGACTTATGATCTTGTAATTTTGAAAAAGCCTCTGAGCCTCTGTCTTTTTCACTCTTTCGCCGAAGAAACGATGTGCGGTGCCCTCAGTCATCGAAGAGAATTTGTCGGACGAACGTTTCTGGATTTCGGCAGCGTCCTTTTGTTTATTAAATTTAACTCTGCACGAAGAGCCGGTTATAAAGTCGTTCCCAGGGCGTCCATCATCGTTCTCCCAGGAAACGCGTCATTTTCTCGGCCGGGTACGTGTTCCCCGGTGCGAGAAACAGCAAAAGGATTAAGTCGATTAATCTTTTCGAAAGTCCGTCCCGGTGAGAGGACCGCGAAAATTGCTTCCCGTAAAAGTTGACCCGAAATCCCGCGAAATGGTATAAAGAAAGAAAGAACAAAAGAAAAAAAGAAAAAAGGCGAAACAGTTAGCCAGCTGGTTTTCGCCACCGCGACGGGACACGGTCGGGCCACCGTTTCCGTGTTCCCCCACGGGTACGGTGTGCCTTCGGTAATTTCGGGGGTCGTTTGATTCGCGGTGCAAAACGGAAACCCTTCATTGTGCTCGCCGCAACAAAAAGAGAAAGAAGAAGAAGAAGAAGAAGAAAAAAAAAAGAGAAACCAGCGCGAGGGCAAAAAGGAGAGAAAAGACGAAATTTCGAGAGACCGTCAATTACCCGGGCAGGGCCCGAGATGTAACGCTCCGACGCAGTGTCCGAAATTGAAGCGAAGATTGACATCCAACCGCCGGTGTTCTGTGTGCGCGGAACTTTCGAGGGAAACTTTACCGGGCCGCGTAGCTTTCTCGTTCTCGCGAGCCCGCAGTAATCGTGAAACCGAGTTGTCTCTCGATCGGTTCGAAACGAAACGGCCCGGACAATGATCGGTACCGTGGGAGTGAGCTCTCCGCCGGGCCGAACGGGGTTTAAACGTTCGACGGGGAACCGCTTGTAACGAGTCCACGGTGTGTTTCGGGCAACTTCTTCGGACGGCTAACCACATTGTTGTGGTCATCCGGTGGGGCCGCGTCTCTCGCTAAATTACCGTATTCGCCGGTAATGTTGCACGGTTGCAGCCGTATCATTACCGCCGGGGGACCAACCGGGGGCCGAGAGGGGCCACGGGGGTCGCTTTCGGACGACGCCCGTTCTCACGCGAGCTCGACAGATTATCCATGGGATCGGCTCTAACTGTTCGCCGATGATCGAAACCCTCGATTGATAGCGGGACCGACACCTGCCGCGCACTCCCGCCGATTCTACATGCAATCTATCGGAAACTTGGAGACTGAACGGCTCGTGAATCTAGAATTATGCTTTCAGGTATGTTTAACGTGGTTGTAGGAAAGTGGTGACGCTCGTAGTGCAGCCGGCCGTCTGGTATTCCAGGTTAAACAACCATCGTCGCGGTACAGACTAGGATGGGTGACCGCCCCCGCCAATTAATTCCATTTTCAAAGTGCCTCGGTGTATTATTTGTCGTTTAAAGTGGGTTTGAGAGTAAAAAAGAGGGTTTTCAAGGGCGGCATTCCCCACAAGGTTCCTTCGGAATGCAACGAAGGGCCATCATTCCAAGGTCCTCTCAGAATACAAAAAGGTCAATGATTCCCAGGACTCCCTGAATGCAAAGGCAAATGGGTTCCCCAAGGCATTCTTCGGAATGCAAAGGGCCTTCGTTCCCGAGGTCCCCTGGAGTGCAACAGAATCGTCAGTTCAAGGCCCTCCGAAAATACGGATAGCACAGGGTTGTGTCGTCATTGAGAATGCAAAGGGCTTAGATTTCCAGGGTGGGGAGAACTCTCAGTATTAAGAAAAACGTTGTTATAATGTGAAAGGAAGTAGTCGATATGCTTGGAATATAAAAGTGGTAGGCTACTCAATGCGTAGAACAATGGGAGGGAATGCTTTAGGGGCTGGAATATCAAGGATATTGGGAATACGGAAGGGCTAGTATTCCAGAAGGTTCTGGGAATACTCAGACAAGGACAGTGTGCGAAGGCATTCCTGGGAATGCAAAGAAGAACCATCGTAAATGTCGCTTGATGAAGGTATTCCAAGAACGGTGAGGGTTCCCCAGAAGACAAGAAGGGCCACCATTCAAATAATCTTGGAATAGTCGTCCTCACTTCGGAGGAATAATTGTAAGGAGACGAGACTACTCGTCCTTTTATCGTCTTGTTCCGACGTTTGTTTCATCAATAACATGAACATATATACAGAATAATAATAATACATGAAATAATATATACAGTGGCGGATTAAATCTCAGCTTACATAGTTAAAAGGTCCACGAAAACTCAGTATGCACCCCGTCCACACAACACAGGTGGTCCAACACTCGTTCAGGATGACAGTGCACTACCCCGTCGTCGGTTCGCTCGTTGCGTTACGTAATTGCCGGTTGCAGCGTAGCCGCCGCGGCAAACGTGAGAAACATTGAGACGTTTCGTAACGAGCTTAACCTCTAATAAGCCGCGGATTTCGCGCGCGATCCCCCGTCGGCTACGAAATCGGCTACGGCCGTGTTGTTTTCCGTTCTCTCCCCTTTCTGACCGCGGAGTCGGAGCTCTCTCGGCTCGGCTCGGCTCGACGCGGCTCTCAGCTCGGCTCGGCTCGGCTCGGCACGAGACTATCTCGTGCTCGTTGCGAGATATTTTAATCGGCTCGCGGAGAGCCGAGCAGAGCAAGCGGAGAGCGAGAGGCAGAAAACGATTCACGAGAACGTTCTCTCAGACGTTGAGAGGGCGGCCGCGAACTGCTTCGCGACGCAATCGCGAAAATTGGCGAGGTGGATCGAGGCTCCATCGATTTCGACTGGAGACCGGGTCATCCCTAACCCTATCCAAGTTCACGCCAAGCCGTACCTGAAAAGATTTTTCCAGCAATTTTGCTGTTCGGCGAGACACGAGGAACAGAAAATTCGCTTTAACCGGTTAACCCTTTGCACTCGAAGCTGTTTTAACTCCAAAACGAAACATTTCTTCCGACCTAGAATATTTTGCTTTTATATATTATTTTTTTCATGTTATACTTATAGATATCGTGCGATTTACTCGTACAATATTTACAAATTCAATTCCACAGTTAACTGGTTAAAGGGAAGTTTCAGACTTTCAAGCTGGATCTATAATTTTAATCAATTCTACAATATTCATCGAACGCAGTTGTGATCCGTTTCATCTGATCTTCCGTTACCCGTTGATCCGATTGATTGATCTCTCTCCCAAATACTCGATTCCAAATGATTACACTGTCCAACGCCAAAATCGTTTAAAGTTTGATTTCGTTGGACAGTGTTATCATTCCCGACCTAATGAAACCATAACTTGGAGGAGTATCAGCTAGGCGCTCTCAAAGATATCGAACCTGTTCGATTAATGTTCGAGTCTGGTTAGGATCACCGCGTTAGTCTTCCGTAGTACTCGTAAAAGGCTCGAGCATGCTTGGAAGTGGGTACTACGTTGCTTATAGTGCTCCCGCGAACTTGCCGAAGACGCTGCGGCGTCCCATCGCTGACGATCTATCCGAAGATTTATCAATCTTCGAGCCCCGATTTGCTGGGCGACCGGTGTATCGCATAATTGAACCGAGCTTAACGCAGCCGTAACGAGAATGCGTGTGCGTCGCAGACAGTATCGCCAACTGATATCGTGTTTCGATTTAGGTGGGCTCGAAAATATTACTTGCGCGATATCCGCCGGACGCCTTTTAATTACCTTCAGACATCCAGGCCCTGAAATCTTTTCTGGCAAACAGATTTTGTTACTTCGTAAAAACCCTCTGCGAAGGGATATCTGTACGACCGTGAAGGTCGA
>CM052139.1:1828659-1845712 GCA_028454255.1 Halictus ligatus | reverse complement strand
GTCTACTAAACTAATCCTTCTAACTTCTCAATAACATTCGAGTCATTTGATCTAATTTTTAAAAAGTGTTGTTGCTTCAAATAGTGTAGACTCAGTTTTGCTCGTTACTGTAGGTCTGTCCAGAGCCGAAATTGCGAATTTCTACCTGATCGTGGAGTAATTCGTAATATTCGGCAGAAATCTCGCTTTCTGAAGCAAGGATGACGTCACAAGATGGCTGCCGCTTTAATATTGTAATGAACAGTATAGAAGTGGTCACTTGTGTTTGCTAAAAGTCCAATCTACGTCTGTATAGAGCCCAAATTTCTAATTTCTACCTGATTGTGGAGTAATTTGTAATATTCGGCAGAAATCTCGCTTTCTGAAGCAAGGATGACGTCACAAGATGGCTGCCGCTGAGAGATTCTCTTAATTTCGAGAGATTTAGTGTTCGTATGAAAAAAAAGGCTCTGGTTAGACGTGGTAAAGACATGTACAAATACGGTGGTGTTCATTTTTAATTGATCACTTACTCATTTAAGACGCAAAATGTCTAGAAAAAAAGGCACAGCGTAACATAGTCTGAACAGTCAAGGTCAAACGCCTGCCGGCCCCCTTAAGGCTCGGGCCCTTGAGGCTCGGGTAGGTTTAGCGTTAAAGTCGAAGTGGAGCAGTCGCCTACTCCATTCTCACCCCGATTGCATCGTTGTCGGCGTCGTTCCGATTCCCGGTAAAAATCGTTGTGTACCGGTTCCCTGGGAAACGAGGCGCGGATCGGTTTGTCGAATTAAGCCGCCTCGCCGTTCGCGTTCACGCCGTCGTAATAACTCGCCGGCGCGCGGCGCTGCTCGGCGAATCGGATCGGCGCGCGCCGGAGAAAATCGGCGTGTCACCGATCCGACTCCAAGTGGAGCAGGCGAACTTTCAACGGAAGGATGGAAACGGGGGAATATGCCCGATCGCTAATGACGGCTGATAGCTAGAAAGTGCTCCTTTATCGCCCGATGTTTCACGGTCGTCGCGCGAGAAACGCGACGACCGAACAAAACGAGCGGAAAAAGAATCGGCGACTCGGTTACCTCGATCGGTTACGTCCCCGAGCGGGGAAAAACCGGCGCGTTTCCCTTCCGCTTCCTCCTTCGCGTTTATCCGCACGATCGCGGTTTTGTAAAATCTCGAATACTCGACGACGACCTATTTTCCGGCGACCGTACCTCTTTGACCGAGTTACACCCTGTCGGTTTATCGAACGCTGGATTTATTCAATTTTTAATCAAGGTTATTGCATATTAAATACATATCAAGAAACACGCGCGCGAATCCCTCGTTCGAGAGGGAAAAACAAAAGAGGAGCTACATCGAAAGAAGGTCCACGAATTTTCTGGAATGCCGCATAATTTGAATATTATTTTATTATTATTTAACCGATTAAAGCATAAGAATTTTTTTTTAAATAAAATACTTAGATATTTAGTAGAAGTAAATCCATATATGACAGTAGTAGAAAACAAATAAAAGGAAGCTATATATACAGGGTGTCTCGTAACTGGTGGTACAACCGAGCAGAGGGTGATTCTACATGAAAAACTGAGTCGAAAATGTAGAACAAAATTTTTTGATAGAAGGCTTTGTTATCGAGAAGAATGAGTTCGAAGATTTGTCTGGTGCGCTTCGAATCATAACACGCAGCGAAATCTGCGCAAACAAATAGGTACCAAATGATACATTTTATGGTCGAGAGTGTGACGCGTGAAACCGAAAAATGTCGGGGAGAAAAGGTTAAATTTAATTCAGAGAATATTATTCGCAAAAATTCACAAAAATGTTAACACTCTACATATATTTTACCAAATAATTTCAGTTTTGTTCACGGGATGACGTATACTTCTTAATTATACAGGGTGACCCTTAACTAGTGGTACAACCGAGCAGAGGGTGATTCTACATGAAAAACTGAGTCGAAAATATAGAATAAAATTTTTTGATACAAGGCTTTGTTTTCGAGAAGAATGAGTTTGAAGATTTGTCTAGTGCACGTGCACTCGGCTCACTTGCGGCTCAACGGACTTTCTTCTGAGTCAGCTCAACCCTTTTTCGCAAAGGTTTTCGAGGTTTGTATACATCGAAATAAATCGAAGATCCAGGTTACAATGTTCGAAGATACCATTACGAATATGAATATACCATTCCGGTAGATGAAGCGTGTTAATTACTCGGAAAAAATGGGAAATCGAATCTGGAGGTCCATCTGGACCCGCAGCGACAAATGTTCGGAATACTAATTTCCTAGCAGGCAGTCCGAAGCGTTACTTGCGTCCGACAGGAGCGTCGACGTTGGCCCGAAAGTGGTAGTTGCAAGTATATTAAATCACGAAGAGCATCCGTCTTCGCGAAGGTTACCGGATGATTCGTAGTTCCTGTCGACCGAGCCCTGACAATAGCAAGTCATAACGAGACGAGAAAAAGCAGGATCGAACCACCGCACCGGGAAAACAGGTTCCCCGGTTGCGCATTTTCGCGTTGCCACGAGCGCCGATCCGCGGCGCACGTGAGCAGGAAAGTGGTAAAAGCCGCTGCGGAATGCGCGGCAACCTTGAACGCGGTTGCGTTGCTGCATCGGCGACGCGTGCGCTCGTCCGTCCCGTTTTGCTGCCGGGCACGATCCTACCTCAACAGGATTACCAAAAAAGAAGAAGAAGAAGAAGAAGAAGAAGAATAAAAAGAAGAAGCAACCTTATTAACGCTAAACCGAGCGCCGAAAGTGGTCACAATTACCCGTTCCCGGTTCCATTCGACAATTTTCTGCAGAGCGTTCGGTTTTCTTTCGATACAAGACGACCACGTATTTTCCGCGAGAAGAAAATACGACAAGAAAACAAGACAAGAAAATTCTCGATATATGTCAACAACACGGGTCCTAGCAGCGTCTTGTATCGTGTAGGAGACATGTATTGTTTATATTCCTCAGCGTTACAGGTGTCTGGAGCTTTCTGGCTCCTCGTGGGGTATAGTAGTGGGGATAATTCAGCGATGTTTATTATTCAAGGGACATCTGTACGACAGTGAAGGTCAACCAGCCACGGCATAATGACCATGACCGTGATAAAAAAAATCTAGCATAATTTAGCATAGTGGAAAATCCGAGTTATACTCTACTCCCATTCTTCCTAATTTTCCATCATTTTCAATATCTTTCGAAAACAGATCCTTCAACCAATCATAGACAACTTCCTAAAACCACAGCCACATGGGAGCTTTCCTAATTTATATAGGATTCTAACCAATTCAGAACTGCTTGAAAAACCGAACTGTTACAAACACCGAGATTCTAGCCTACCCTAGCCTATCGTAGAATATCCTAGCATATCCTAGCCTTTCCTAGCCTATCCTAGTCTATCCTAATCTATCTCAGTCTATCCTAGTCTATCCTAGCCTACCCTAGCCTATCCTAGCTTATCCTAGCCTATGGTAGCCTACCCTATACTGTCATAGCCTATCCTATCCTAGCCTATGGTAGCCTACCCTAGCCTATCGTAGAATATCCTAGCATATCCTAGCCTTTCCTAGCCTTTCCTAGCCTATCCTAGCCTATCCTAATCTAACTCAGTCTATCCTAGCCTATTCTAGCCTACCCTAGCCTATCCTAGCTTATCCTAGCCTATTGTAGCCTACCTTATCCTATCATAGCCTATCCTATCCTAGCCTATGGTAGCCTACCCTATCCTATCATAGCCTATCCTAGCCTATCCTAGCCTATCCTAGCCTATCCTATCCCATTCTATCCTATCCTATCCTAGCCTATCCTAGCCTATGGTAGCCTATCCTAGCAAGCCGAGTCTTGTCACATCGCAATAAAGACCAGTTCTTTATTACCTATTCGCCATACTATTTCTCCCAATTCCTTGATCGACGCGACATCACACTCGTAAATCCTACAGACCTGAACACTTCGACAAACATTAGGCCGAAACGTTCAGGTCTGTACGAAGCTTTCGCCTGTCGGACAAGTCGGATTTCCGAGAGCGCCGATCGAGCTCGATCCCATGCCTGCTACGATCAAGTTAGGAGATCGCGAGAAGGCGAGATCCTCTCTTTCGCTCTTTGGCCGTCCGTTTCCCGCGGATCCCTCTCGACGAGAAGGGAACCGGGATGCAGCTGCAACCGCTTGGTTTACCTGTTGACGTGGTGGCCGCGAGAAGGTGACCGTGCCTCCTAGCCACGGGAGTGCATCGAACGAGGTATCCAGGCTGACACCCACGCCAGAACAGTTTCTGGGCCGAAAAATCGTCGGAGAGCGCCGTTCACTTCCGCGTGGCCTGCAGCCGGCCTGTGTTTCTGCAGCGTGTGCAAGCGTGTGCAAGCGTGCAGGCGATTGCAGCCAGACCATGCCTCTCTTGCTTCTGCTTACCTGGCCGCTGCCTTGCCTGCCTCCCTGCCTGCTTGCCTGCCTCGTGGGTTCCGGGTCGGTTTTTCGCCCTGAAAACGTCGCGATTGTCGAGAGGCCTGGCTGCCGGCCTGGGCGAGCCGGGCGTGACCAGTTCCGAGATCTTTTTTCCCTCTCTTTTTTGCCCGTTTCTTCTGATCTCCGTCTCTTTCTCTTCCTCCCTGCTCCCTGCTCCCTTTGCGATCTCTCCCCTTTCTTTTCTCCCTCCCCCTACCCCGCTATAGCGCTACACCGTCACACTCCCCCTCCTCGGTGTCTCCTCTCCGCGATTGTCACCGGTCGCAAGCTCCGCAGCTTTCATCCTTCGCAGCGAATTCATCCTTTTTTACCGGGGTCTCTTGTTCACACCTTTTTCTGCAAATCAAGATCACCCCCCGGCAGCCGAAGCGTTTCGAGCGATTCGTTTTCTTGGGAAAATATCCCGTGACAAGTTATTATTCAGCGAAGTCGCCAAAATGACGTGGTGTCACTTCATTTTTTAGTTATTTACCAGATTTGCAAATATTATCGATTTGGAGCGCGAAGGGTGAATAGGATGTACGAATGGATTAATCTGGAATGCAAAACTGGAAGTTCTCTGAAACTAATCTGGAAGGCAATGTTTCGATTGTTGGAAGCTGGTGTTTGCAATAAATATTCATTCGATCCCCTAATCGTTCTTGTACACTAAAGGCTAAAAGACTAAAGGCTGAAGGTTATTTTTTAGATTTCTCTAATCTTTCACTGTTCTCTGCATTTCAACCCCTTGCCCGACAATATCGAGCCATACTCGAAGAAGCTTCTGAACAGAGTGTAATAAACATGTATGTTATTAATTTCCTCTGAACCGAAATAAAATTCTGTCGAAAAATGACGGGTACTAATATTGTTAATTTACGATCATCGAGATCGTGAAGATCCATCTACGTGGAATTACTCAACAAACTTATTTCCTTCGGTATATATTATTTAAAAAATGGCTGAAAACTTGGATGGACTCATTCTTCTTATTTTTATAAAGTAATATAAAATACTCACTTTTAACGCTCCGTATATCTATTGTTAATGTACAGCTATCGAAGATCAAACATGCATGCGATAGATACAAATTTCCTTCTTCTTTGTTTCCCTTTTTGATCCTTTTTATTTAGGAAATTACACAAAAGTTCGGATCAGTGAAACTGTAAAATAAACCGTGGTGCAAGGGGTTGACCGGTCAATTTCCTCCTAAATTAACCCCTCGCACTTGAATGGCGACTGTAAGGCATAAATGGCTGTATCGTTGTTCAAAATATTTTTGTACCATACTAAATTTGTTTGTATTTAATGAATCACTAAACATTTCGGTATTTTACGAGTAAATTGCAACATTCTCGTACGTATGAAAAACAAATGTAGAAGGGCAAAATATTCTCGGTCGGAAGAAATGTTTCTTTCCGTAAAACAGAAAGTTAAAACAGTTTGTCCAAAATTGATGATCGTACCATTTCCCCGAACGAGACTACGACAGTTCGAGTGTTGAGAACGTCGTCGAGAATTGATCGTGGAAATGGTAAAAAGGTCAGTGTCCCGGTACCGTTCACGATCCTACGCTATCCCGTCGCCGCGGCACCCCTTCTATCGTATCGGTTCTCGTCCGAAAGAAGAAGGAACAGGGGTCTGTCTGGGTCAGGGAACTCCGAGCGAGCGTAACCGTGCAGCGTCCCAGATCCGCTCGAAACAATATCCACCTAAATCTGCCTATGGATCTGCAGTGGGTCGGTCGGTGGGTATCGTTGCCCGATATCGTGGTGAGACCTCTCTCTCTCTCTCTCTCTCTCTCTCTCTGCCCCCTCTCTCCCTCTCTCTCTCACCCTCTCTCTCTCTCTCTCTCTGCTTCCTCTCCGTTTCTTCTCTTTTCTCATAGACGTGTCCGCAGCGAGAAAGCGCTCGTGGGATCAAGCGCATTGTAAGTAGGTTCGAATCCGACTCGATAGTGTTTCGAACATTTCGCGCGAGCACTGTACGCGACAAACTTCGGGACGGAATCGTCGACAGACGATAGCGATCCCCGGATCTCTCCACCCTCGAAAAAGTAGGCGAGACAGGGCTAAGCCAATGACAATACTCTTCCCTCCTCAGTCACCTCTTTCAGGAAACTTACGGCCAGACGTCTTTATGGAAATTTCACGGATTATTTGACAAAAGCCTGGGCGAGGAACCAGTTCAATGTATCAACCAGAAAATCCCTTATGATGGGAGCGGACTTGTCGTTAATGGAATGTGAATTTTATGTTTTTGAAAAGTGCTGGAAAGAGTGGAGATAAGGATTTTGAGGATATTAGTACATTGTCGGTACCTTGGGGAAATTGTTCTAAACAAATATCTGTAAATACAAATATCTATGCAGTTCCTTGCAATTGACCTATTAATTGCCAAATTTTAGAATGGGGAATGAAACTAAACTGACGTTTTCTGTTTGCTCTTTGACGTTTTCTACTGTCGCTAATGCTTGTTATTGTATTAATCCTTGGCACTCGAATGGCGACTATAAGGCGCCACTAAATTTTGCAATATTATTATACGAAGTATTTTATACATTATTAAATTTGTTTGTATTCAATTTACTGAACATTTCAGTATTGTAGGAGCCAATTCTCCACCATTCCACCATTTTCTTATGTATGACATGAAAGAGGTGAAATATTCTAGGTCGGAAGAAATGCTTTGTTTTGCAGTCAAAATTGCTTCGAGTGCAAAGGGGTTGATAATCTTCTACTGTAATAATAATCTTGTATTTAGAAATATTCTAGGTAGGAAGAAAGGCTTTGTTTTGGAGTCAAAATAGCTTCGACTGCAAAGGGTTAATAATCTTCTACTGTAGCAATATTCTTGTATTTTGTATTTTTAACAATCTTGTAGTTAGAAATATTCTAGGACGGAACAAATGCTTCGTTTTGGAGTGAAAATTGCTTCGAGTGTAAAGAGTTAATAATCTTCTACTCTAGTAATAATCTTGTATTGAGAAATATTCTAGGTAGGAACAAATGCTTCGTTTTGGAGTCAAAATTGCTTCGAGTGCAAAGGGTTAATAATCTTCCACTGTAGCAATATTCTTTTATTTTGTATTTTTAATAATCTTGTGTTTAGAAATATTCTAGGACGGAACAAATGCTTTGTTTCGGAGTCAAAATAGCTTCGAGTGCAAAGATTTAACAATCTTCTACTGCAGTAACAATCTTATATTTACAAATATTCTAGGTCAGAACAAATGCTTCGTTTTGTAGTCAAAATATCTTCGATAGTTAATAACCTTCTACTGTACTAATAATCTCGCACTAGTAATCATCAGCTGTACCAATAACAATCCTTCTGTATTCAAAAAATGTACAAACACCGCGTCATAAATCCATAAAACCTACTCTCTCGAGCCAACTAATCACAGTAACCTCGAACCAGATCGCAACGGCCTAAAACGCAGCCTCTTCCGTGTTACTTCGAAATGACAAACCAAATCAACGCCTCCCTGCGCCTCTAAACTCGCATAGTCCTCGCTTCTCGGACTCGCAGCGGAAAAAGGGTCGCGGGAAGCGTTCGCGTGGGGGAGCGAAAGAGAAAGAGAGGAAGAGAGAGGGAAAGCAGAAGAGTGAGAGGACAGGGATCGGAAGGAGTGTCGCGGTTCGTGTCGCGAAAGGGGAAGGAGAGGAAAAAAAGTGTGCCGATCGTGCTGTCGGATCGGCCGCAAAGCGGAGCAAACCGAACAAAAGCAAATCGGGGACGCGGGGCGGCCGGTCGAAGAAGGAAAAATCGATTTCGCGGGAGGCTCTCGCCGGTTTTGCTGTGAAATGATTCGCATAACGCGAGGAATTCGCGCGGACGCCGGACTCCGCGGGATCGATCGGTTCCGATGCTCGTCGGTCGCTCGGGTCCGGATGCGGTAGCCTAACGTTTCGCGGCGCACGGCCGAGAGATCCTAAGCGGGCCGGGACGCCCACGGGTTTTCCCGGTCTCCGGTGGTGTGTTTGTGTCGCGCGCGTGTGGGCAGAGATCGCGCAGCTCTCGCCGGTTCGCCGCTCGTATTTACATCAATTCGGCCCAGAACCGCGCGGTCCCATCGCGAAGCTTGTACCGTCGAGACGAGAGGCCGGCGAGCCGAGTAGTCGGCGAGTCTTTCGATCGCTCGATCAGCGCGGCGGCTCTCCTCCATTTTATTCGATCCGGCGGAAAGGTGTGTGATCAGCTGGAGCAACCGGAGCGACGCGGACTACGCGGATCCTCGTCAGTCATGGTGGCCGCCTGCCTCGACGAGAACTCCTATAAGATCCTCCTTTTGGTTCACAGGTATTTCCGTCTCACTTTTACGCGTTCACCGCACAATTGGCAATTTTTTATTTTTGCCAAATATACGTTGCGCCTGTGGCAATCTGTCCACAAATTTTCGAGAAAATTCGTTGGATAGCTTCGTTTTTACAGATTTTTTGCCGTTTTTTGACCATTTGCTACCACTGTGCGCCGTACAGTGGGCAATAAGGACAAAATCGGATTCAAAATCAAAGAACTTTCGATAGGAATGAGTTAGAGCGATGACATTTTTTTTAAATTAAAGCTTAAACTTTGTAGAATATGGGAAAAATAGGGAGATTATTACCATCCAATCATTTCAGTCGGGAGGTTCGCGATTCTTTTAGTTTACCGCGAACTGTGCTTAGACGACGCGAAAGCAGTCGTGTACTGTAATGAGTGAAGTTGTGTACTATTGACACTTTGCGGATAAATGTCACTTTTGAAAGGGTACGGAATTAATATCCCAAAACGGAACCTTAATCTTCAACAACATGATTAGACGATATTATTGGCAGTGACTTGTGGTTCACGATTAATATTTCTATCGATTAAAAAGTTGACCATAGAATTTCGACAGTAAATCGTGTGTTAACATGCAAAATGCATGTATATTTACTTAGTTTAATCTAGCCTTCTTAACTACAAAAAGGCGTGCTGTTATTTGTGACGGAAACGAAGTACACGAGCGTTAAAAGAGCACAGAAAAGTTTTCTAAAACTGTGTGCCAAGAACCTATGTCAAAGACTTCGTCATTGGACGAACATTATCGACTAAAAAGAAGGTATTTTCTACATAAAATACAATGCATTTTCTAAAGAAGGAAAGTATTTTCTACATAATAAAGAGCCTTGCCCGACGAGAAGATATTCCACAGGAAACAAAACGCGAGCAACGCGAACCGAGCACTTCCGACATCTTCTCGAAAATCGAATCGAGGATTCGCGTCGAGGAATCGATCGAGCAAACCTCTCAGCTGGATGCGGCAACGTAGCCGGCCGACTGTTATCTTTCTGTCTAAATGGAAACACAAAAGGCTAATAAATTAATCCCCGTTAGCAAAGTTCACCGCCCTTTCATAGGCCACGATTCGCGTCTCATTAGAATGCCGTAGAACAATGCAATCAGACCGAGCTTCCTGTCTTACCAATAATTAACCGCATCCTCCGACGCGAACAAAGGAGCAATATCTTTTTTTTATTTCTCAAACGAACCTCTCTATCTCCGCTTCCTTCTCTCTCTTTCTCTCTAGTTCTCTCCTTCCTCGCTTCTCTCTCTCTCTCTGTTCTCTCTATTGGAGCTCTCTCTTTCTCTCGGTTCTCTCTATTAGAGCTCTCTCTTTCTCTCTTTCTCTCGCAGTTCTCTCTATTAGAGCTCTCTCTCTCTTTCTCTCTTTCTCTCGCAGTTCTCTCTATTGGAGCTCTCTTTCTCTCGCAGTTCTCTCTATTGGAGCTCTCTTTCTCTCGCAGTTCTCTCTATTGGAGCTCTCTCTCTCTCGGTTCTCTCTTTCTCTTGCAGTTCTCTCTATTAGAGCACTCTCTTTCTCTCGGTTCTCTCTTTCTCTTGCAGTTCTCTCTATTAGAGCTCTCTCTTTCTCTCGGTTCTCTCTTTCTCTTGCAGTTCTCTCTATTAGAGCTCTCTCTCTCTCTCTCTCTCTCTCTCTAGTTCTCTCTTTCCCCCCTTCTCTCTCACTCTCTACTTCTCTCTTTCCCCGTTCTCTCTCTTTCTCTAGTTGTCTCTTTCCTCCTTTTCCTCTCCCTATAGTTCTCTCTTTCCCTCTTTCTCTCTCCCTCTATTTCTCTCTTTCCCCCTTTCTCTCTCACTCTCTAGTTCTCTCTTTCCTCCCTTCTCTCTCTCTCTTTAGTTGTCTCTTTCCCCTTTTTCTCCCTCTCTAGTTGTCTCTTTCCCTCTTTTTCTCTTTCTCTGTCTCTATTTCTCTCTTTCCCCCTTTGTCTCTCTCTCTCTCTAGTTCTCTCTACTTCCCTCTCTCTCTTTCTCTCTCTCTCTCTCTCTATCTGTCTCTCTTTGTCTGTCTCTCTTTCTCCCGCGTAAGAATTCTCGATTGCCCGAGCTCCTTTCTCGCGGTATTGAATTATTGTCTCGGACAAATGGAGCCGGACGGGGAGCGGACCGGCGAGGGGGCCGACGGGAAATGTAGATCAACGATCCAGAAACGGTCCGGCCCGTTCGATCCTCACCGCAACATACTTTTCGCGCGAGTTTCCGTCGCGTCGCGAGCCTCGCCGCTCTCGTAAAACCGAGAGACCGCTCGGGCGATCGTAAAATCGTAACTCCCTTCACGGACGATCGGGGCTAATTGGGTCGGGTTTGATCGTTCGGTGAAAGATCGTTCGAACGATCGATTCGTCATGGTTGCCGCGCGAACCACAATCTTCGAGAGGCGCGTTCCACGGCGCGCAATTTCGCGGAAATTCGACAGCTAGGATCGGCGGACGTTCACGGACCATTTTGCCCGCCTTTAGGACGACGCGTTCCCGGATACGAGCGGCTATAGTAATTGATTTGCGCCGTATTCTACCGCGAGGATCCTCAATTATAGCAACAAGAACGTCAAGCTTCACTGCTATGTCCGCCCTGTTCGCAGCTTATCTGTTTGTCCGTCATCTGTCAATAATGTTTGTCCAAGAGAAAACACTCTGTGCTCTGTTTTGTTCCCAGAGTTTACTATAACCACCACCGCCACAATGACCGTTCCAAATTTTAGAGTTACTGAAATTGCAAAGATGCATTCCTGGGAAATGATTAACTAGATGTATTTAGGAGAGAGCATGTGTTAAAAATCCAAATAAATACAATCTCGTCATTCTTATAAGACATCATGTATTAGTCACTTTTAATTCTCGCTAGGTTTAGTGTTAAGAAACTGTAGTTAATATTTCCAATGCTCGAGTCTTCGCGCCTGTTTCTGAACTATATTCAGACGTCGTTCTTTCTCGACGTCGTCCATCTTGGATATTCAGAAGGCGGACCGTTTCAGTGGCTATACAGATGGCAATGTTTAGATCTATTCAGACAGTTACATAAACTTCGATGGAAATTCTTCACCACGAGCTGAACAGCTAAACGATTTCTTCTCTCTCGAAATGCTGGATCAAAATGGACGCAGACTTCGTTATCGAAATATTAGAGAGCGTCGTCTAGATTCCCACTGCACCGTGAGTCTCGGTGCATCGTAATCGAGCACGCTAATCGGGCCTGCGATTAATAATAAACTCGACGGCGCTCTTCTCGCTCGAGTCGAATTAAAAGCTGGACGCTCGATCGTCGGACAAGGAAAAACAAAACAGAAAAGAAAAGAAAGGGAAAGTAATAAATATTTCGCTCGGATCGCTCCGGGCAAAATGACCACCGGAAGTGGTCGTAAGTAGAAAAGTGCGGTGTCTGTGCGCACGAAGGGGAATAGAGTCACCGTGGGCGAAAACCGTTCTGCGAGGCTGAACTCTCGGGCTCGCGTAATTAAGTCTTCAACGGCGGAGTCACGTCGTCGGGTTGCAGGTTGCAGGTTGCATCGAGATAACGGAGGGACGGCGCCTAATAAAACGCGATCGAGACGGCCGACGTCCGATGAAGTCGTTTCGCATCAATCCGGGGGAAAAAAACGAACAGCCTCGGTCCTCGGGAACAATTAATCCACGTCAGTCTACCTTCTCCATGGAGAATGCACGGGCAATGGCCCGATGCCTGCTGACAACGATGGTTTGCCAAGAATTTTCCCCTTCTGAATCGCGATTTCTGCGGCAGATTTCGAACCCGAGACACTGGGAATTCGCACGCGGGAGAAACTGGGAATTTCGGGATGCGATGGTTCCAGGTACTCAGAATTTCAGAGTTTAAATACTTGTCCGAGGATTCGCGGGTTTGCCGGCTTGCTCGGAGCCTGAGTCTCGGAGTCTGGGATCCTAAGAGTACGAGAATCCGAGAATTTGCGAATACGGGAGTCTGATAGTACGGGAATCTGAGAGTTTGAGAACATGGAAGTCTGAGAGTCTGCGAATCTGCCAATCTGATGGTTTGATGATATGGGAGTCTGAAAGTCTGAGAATCTGAGGGCACGACATCTTCAGAGTACGAGAACCTGAGAGTTTGATGATATGGGAGTCTGAAAGTCTGAGAATCTGAGGGCCCGACATCTTCAGAGTACGAGAACCTGAGAGTTTGATGATATGGGAGTCTGAAAGTCTGGGATCTGAGATCCTGACACCTTCAGAGTACGAGAACCTGAGAGTTTGATAATATGGGAGTTTGAGAGCCTGGGAATCTGAGAGTTTGAGACTCTGAGAATCCGACTGTGGGTATCCGAGAGTCTGAGAATCTGAGAGTTTGAGAATTTGAGAACCTGGGAGTCTGAGAGTCTGAGAATCTGGGAATCCGAGAGTTTGAGTGCCTTGGAATCTGAGAATTTGAGAATACCGAAGTCTGAGAACCTGGGAATCTGGGAATCCGAGAGTTTTAGAGCCTTGGAATCTCAGAGTTTGAGAATACCGAAAGTCTGTGAGTATGGGAATCTGGGAACCTGGGAGTTTGAGAATATGGGAGTCTGAGAATCTGAGAGTCTGAGAGTCTGAGAGTCTGAGCGCCTGAGAGTCTGAGTATCGGAGAGTTTGAGAATATGGGAACATGAGAGTCTGAGAATCCGAGAGTCTGAGGGCCTTGGAATTTGAGAGTTTGAGAATACCGAAAGTCTGTGATTATGGGAATCTGGGAACCTGAGAGATTGAGAATATGGGAGTCTGAGAATCTGAGAATTTGAGAGTCTGAGAGTTTGAGAATACCAAAGTCTGAGGGTCTGAGAGTTTGAGAATACCGAAGCCTGAGAGTCTGGGAATCTGGGAACCCGAGAGTCTGAGAATCTGAAAATCTGGAAATCCGAGAGTTTGAGAGCCTTGGAATCTGAGAGTTTGAGAATACCAAAAGTCTGAGAGTCTGGGAATCTGGGAACCTGAGAGTTTGAGAATCTGAAGGTCTGAGAAATTGAAAATTTGTATGTTTGGAGATCGGAGAAACCGTAACAGCGTAATCATATTTCGCTGAATGTTTCTTGCGGTTCTGAGAGATTGGGAGTCTGAGCGTCCGTGTGCCGGAGAGTTCGCGAGTTTCGAATGAATTGGATAATATGGATCCGGAAGCTTTCACGCGAGCAAAGTGACAGATCGTTGCGTGAAGTTCGAGTCGTTCGGGGCCGGGTTTCAACATTGTGAAAGTGCGGTTGTCTTTCCGGAAAGACAGGCTCGCGTGTCTTCTTTGACGCGTACTGGCGAGAGGCGGTTATCTCGACGCGATCGCGGCGACGAGCCTCGCGAAAGAATACTTGCGCCCCGGCGAGGATGCTTTATTCGAGTAGAGTTTACTTTTACCGATCGTGTTAGGGGAAAGAACGATTATCCACGGCCGGTTGACTCGCGACGAAGAAAAACGACGCGACGCCGCTCGTCGGCGGCGTCGAGCAGCCTCGGCAACAGGTGTAGAACGAAAAGAGGAGAGACGCCAGAATTCCATCGATCGATCGATCGATGGAATCGATCGAATTCCACCGATCGAACGCGCCGGTGAAGCGCAAGTTGTACAAGTCAAGTGTACCTTGACTGAGAGCGGGAGAGAAATCGGTAGAAATTAGGCCAGTCGGTCAATTGGAAGTAACGAACCCCTCGCGAACGTATCATTTTCAAAATGACTCGGCGAGCGCCGCGACGCGCGACGAGCGACGAGCGACGCGACGCCACGGGACGGCTACGCTCTCGGCCTCTCTCCGAGAGTAATTAACTCTCGCGCCGCGGTCCAATGACAAAGCCATAATTCCGCGTCCCCCGAGAACTCCTCCGTATCGTTATCTTCCGATTAAGTTGCTCGATCGAGAAACTTCCATCGGGGGAATTCAATCTCCGCTCGATCCTCGATCCGAGGAGCCTCGATCTCTCAAGAATCCCGCCGTCCGGAGAATCACGGTGTCTCGCGATACGATCGACACTCGCAGCAGTCGAGGCTGTGGGATTTTCCGATTTCGAGTACCGGAGAATTTCTCCGGGTTTTCGTGGTGATTTATTAAAAATGTCCGGTGCTCGCGCGAAAACGCGAATACGTTTCGGAGAATGAAGTTCAGCAGGTGACTAATTGGCCGGCGAATGTTGTAGTCGTTTGCATTTCCCGTTTCTAGACACTGACGAATGCTTGATTTCTCCCCGATTGTGTCGCAATTCGACGTAGTTGCTCGACACGTTCGTTGTCCCCATTTTTCGACGTTCCCGCTGTCTTTTCAGAAGCTCAATCACTCCGACAAAAAACAAAATAGTGGGGGCAGCAGGTTTGTCACAGCTTCCTCGATAGAGAATCTCTCTGAAACTTCTGAGACACGATCATTTTGACGCCTAGGCAAATAATATACTTTTATATTGAATATAAAATATATTGAAATGTATAATATATTTTAATATATTTTTCCCAGATAGAGGATTATTCCACAGAAGAGAAGAAGCTAAAAATATTAACGTACTATCATTCGCACGATCGTTTTGACGCCTAGGCAAATAATATTCTTTTATATTGAATATAAAATATATTGAAATGTATAATATATTTTAATATATTTTTCCCAGATAGAGGATTATTCTACAGAAGAGAAGAAGCTAAAAATATTAACGTACTGTTTGATTTGCGACGGACTACGTTTTCGAGAGAATCGGCGTTAGCGTTTACGCGAAGTAGAATGAGCAGGCCATGGCCAGACGCGTTAGGCCAATCTTGGAATTGGATTTCCTCGGAGCCTCCGGCAATAAAATGGAGTTTCACGTTTTCGATTTGCTCCTCCATCCAGATTCCTCTTATCTTTTTGTAGCGCCAGATTCGCAACGCCCTGTTGATCTTTCGGGGCCGTTCAAAGAGGTTCCGACAAAATACGAACAATGGCGGAATTGATAGTCCGAGAGCGCACGTTTCTGCACGCCTTTGTCCGGTTTTGTCAAGGAAGATCGGCTTCGAATCGTTGATAGGTCGACGACCAGCCGCTCGCGAAATGCGGAGAAAATATCTGGACGCGTGAAAGTTTGTTTCTAATCGCGGACACTCGCGGAGATGGGGTTTTTAAGCGCGATACCACGCTTTCTATCGTTTTCCTTTTAGACATCCGAGAAACGATGACGGAAAACAGAGCCCCGATGCCGTTTAACCTTTCCCCCTCCCCCCGGGACCCGAGACTCGCAATCTTTTAGTCGAATTACCAAAATTTCCGAGTATCTGCTCTCGATCCTCGCAATTTTAATCACATACCGATCGTCAGTGACAGAATGCTTCATCCATCTTTCGAAATTAATTCCTGTCGTGATGTGTTCCGATCTGGAATATTTACATTCTAAACAATTTTTTCATTTTATACATATGATATTGACCCTGGTTGAATTTTAATGAATATATTAGGAAAAGGAGATTTAGTAAATATCGTTGTGACAATTTTTGAGTAACCTCGTTCGATTTTGTTGAATCCAAAAGAATTCCAAAACCGAGATAGTTCTTTCGATCTGGAATATTTACATCCTGAACGATTTTTCCATTTTATACTTATGAAATTGACCCTGATTGAATTTTAAGGAATATGTTAGGAAAAGCAGATTTAGTAAACAGTGGTTTGAATATCGGTGTGCCAATGTTTGAGTAATTTCGTTCTATTGTGTTGAATCCAAAAGGATTCCAAAACCAAGATAGTTCTTTGGATCTGGAATATTTACATCCCAAACGATTTTTTCATTTTATAGATATGATATTGACCCTGGTTGAATTTTGAGGAATATATTAGGAAAAGCAGATTTAGTAAACAGTGGTTCGAATATCGTTGTGACAATTTTTGAATAATCTCGTTCGATTTTGTTAAATCCAAAAGGATTCCAAAACCGAGATAATACATCCTAAACGATTTTTTCATTTTATACAATGAACTTGTTCCTGGTTGAATTTTAAGGAACATATTAGGAAAAGCAAAAGCAAACAGTGGTTTGAATACTGGTGCGACAATTTTACTTTATTTATTAGTTTATTTTAAAGTGGTCGCATTAACAGCTAGGTCATTAGCGACCACATCGATTACAATTGAATATAAAAGAGAAGATTACAAAACAGCGGTTCGAACATAGTTGTTATGGTCCACCGTCGATGGTCGGAAAAAGGAATGCCAGGCGTTTCAAATAGTTTTCCCGAGTAAAAAAAATATTTATATATATATATATAGAAACAACCTCTAATATTTTTTAGAGGTTCCAGGGCTCGTTGCCCCGCGTTCATCCTAACTGCCTCGCTCGTTAATTGTCCAGGAGGTTTTTCCACGGT
>CM052139.1:1783151-1828559 GCA_028454255.1 Halictus ligatus | reverse complement strand
TTGAAAAGACTGGGGATCTTTACTTTTATTTTATGAAAATTGTCCAACTTCATTCTTACAATCTTGATACAGTTCGAGGAAAAATACTAGTAGCGATCGGACCAGAATCTGAAATTTTTATTTAAAAGACTGGGGATCTTTACTTTTATTTTGTAAAAATTGTCCAACTTAATTCTAAATACCGGAAGTTGATTCTTGCAATTTTTTCGAGGGAAAATAGAAGCGTCGGGCGGACTAGAAGCAGAAATTTTTATCGAAAACGCGTGAGGGTGGATTTTTGCGGGGTTCGACGAGAAATAGTGTTGGAGGTTGTATTGTTGCGGCTAATGGCGAGCCGGCTTTTATTTGCAGCGCTGTTTGCTCCGAGCGCCACTTTATTGGAACGTTTATCGAGCCCAGCCTGTGTTCCGCCGGTTTCTCTCTCTCTCTCTCTCTCTCTCTCTCTCTCTCTCTCTCTTCTCCTCTCGGTTTCGAAGCGGAGACAGCGGGGGTACCCGAGCAAATGTTATTCCTCGAGTAAATTATTCGATGTGGACATAACAGAGATTGGAAAAATCTGATTCGAAGAGCAAGCTTTCTACGGATATCTGTGTACGCGCGCGGAGAGCTCTTCGCGGAAACCTTTCCCAGCCGAGGATCATCGAAGACGCATGATAAACGTCCGGCGGTCGAACCCTCGAGTGCAAAGAAATCCTGCGAGATGAAATTCTCCTGCTCGCTCGAATGTCAGAGCACCGATCCGCGTGCAACGCGTTCAACGTACGCGCAATGCCGATCCTCTAATCCTGATTTTCCCGAAATAAACGGAAATTTATGTCCTGTCTTCGTAATCCTGTCCGTCTGGTTCTTTCTCTGAACGTTCGAGATCGAAGACGGACGAACCGTGTTTCATTTCAAGCGAAAAGTCGCAATACTCGTGTCACAAGATTAGTAAAATTTTCTAGAGAGAAATTATTATCCTGTTCGATAGCCAAATGACGGAATATTCTAGAGAAAAATCATTATCGAATAAAGCGACGCGCATTAGTGTCGAAATAAGAAATTGTTCTAGGATCCATTTTGCAAATATAGATGCAGTACAGTAGAGAGAGGGAACGATTTTAAATAATTGGTAAATTCACCAGGTGAACGGTGAAAGTGGTACAAATTTCGGGAAGTGGAATTAGCCAGCCATGGTCAGACGCGTCGAGTCTTCGAATTCTGTTTCCTCGGAAACGAAGCCTCCGAGGACAAAATTGTACTCCACGTTTTCGACTTACTTTGTCACGCAGATTTACCGATTTTTCTTTTATAGAAATTTGTTTGCGAGGTTGCCGGTGGCTGGGAAATTCCCTTTCGAAACCGCGACGCGTTGCCGAACGCAGAGCGCCGCGTTGGCTTAGCGGGTTAATAGAGATTCGGATTCCTTTATCGATATGTACTCGCCTCTCTCGCTCGTTTGCATCCGTCGGGACGCGAGCGCAGCGCCGCAAAAAGAGCGTTAAATGCGCCGATGAAAGGGGAAATTGTAGGGGGGAGGAGGCACGGAGAGATTTCCACGGGAGAGGAGAATTTTTCCTGCACGGTGAAACTGTCCTGCGATCGACTTTCCGTGCGACGACCCGCAGCGACAGAAACCAGCACGATATAGCTATTCCTTATCAGTTCGTTGCGCATCTTTCGCGTATTCATGCCGAGTCGCGTAAATAGTTCGTTCAGACCACCTAGTAGTTCGTTTTCTCCACCTGCTTTGCACTGTCAACTTGACCAATTTGGTCCCTACAACGATTTCTCTATATATGTCCCCAACGCCTGGAGGATAAACGTAGTGGAATTATCCCCACTACCATTGGGCCTCGGACAGAGGAGTGTGAACATAATAATGCTCGGAAATGTCTCCTGGATATATATATCCAGAATTCACTGTAATTCCCAAAATTGCAAAAGGGTGATTTAATGATGTGTATACCATAATTATGTGTATTCGCCATCTTTTATGTTAAAATTTGCTTTAACCCCTCGGGGACAGCATCTGTAGTTTACATCGACCCTGAAAAATATTTAAAAATTGAGAAGAAGGGAGGAATTTGGTTTCTATAATTTGGAAGTAGTCGAGAAAAATATCGAGAAGTTTGAACCATTACGAGATTATTGTAACATTGTGTCAATTATTCAGAAGCGAACTGACGTCGTCCCCGAAGGGTTAACATCGTGATTCAATTATACGTGTGTAACTTCACTGAATCGGAATAATAAACTTTTGGTCTCTCCTTGGAGAAGCGAGCAGAGAAACAAGAAAATTAGCAGAACTCCTGGGAGTTTCGTTGAGAATTGAATTGAAGATCTTCCTCTTATAGTTATAACTAAGTTTGGTTCGAAACTGTATAAGTTGCTATGATGAAGTTCGCGAATGTGAATGTCTTGAAGAGTTAGAAATTTTTGAGAACGCCGAACGAGATTCTCTCCGGATGCGGACGATCGTCGTGCATTTTTCTACTGGAGAGCTAGTAGAAGAGGACTATGAAAAACGCGGCAGCTTTCACGTGCTCGAGCGGTTCGACGAGGACGGCGTGCTCGCAGCGGACCGACCTGATTGAATAATGAATTGTTTCTATAATTACGTCGTTCCGAGGCGGTGTCCCGAACAATGCGAAACAACAAATACAACAGAGCCTGTTTCGCAGGCCCGGGGATTAGGTTATAACCCAGACCTTACTATTCGATTTGCAGTGACCAACTGACCGTTGCGTTCGCGACACGGCCAGAAAAGACAATGCTATCTTATCGGCGGCAGATAAGCCGCTCGGCAGAATCCCGGCGAAGTTACAAAATAAGCTATTTACGTTCGAAATACTTTATTCTGGGATGGTAAATCGTTGCAAACTGTTTTCGCCGAGCGAACTTTCCTGAGACAATGCGACAGAGCGATCGCGAACAAGATCGTTTCTTCCTCTTTCGAGGAAGAATAATTGTTTAAAGTTTGCGGTTAAGGTTTGCGTAAAGTTTCTCGTTCGGTTTTCGAGGAGCCTGTAACCGAGCTCGCAGAGATTCCCAGCAGCGATGATCGATCGACGACCACGCGATGACGAAGCTGCCGGTGCCCGCGGCGATTTTAATGGCCGCTCCGGCTAACTAATGCCTTTCGATTCGCTTGAGTTTGTGCGCGCGTGTGTTTTTTCTTGCCCCTGTACCGCGGCGTTGCGAACGCGTCCGCGACTTTCCCTTTTAATTTTCCTCGGCCGCGCCTCGCTCATTTTCTGCCGCGAAACCAGCGACGTATTTAAATAGAAAATCGTGCTCGCGTGCGCGAGAACCCGCGTCGACAGCCGGGAGAAAAGCAGTGTCACGGTCAAGGGTAGAGGATTGTCGCTTTTACCACTTTTTTTTTTCTCGTATTTTTCAGACGATATCGGCCCGCAAGTTTGTCGGATTTTTCGCGTGCGCTCGTTGCATAAACACTCCCTCCCTTTCACCCCCCTTTTCCCCGGTCTTTTCTCGTAGAAGTAATCTAATTACCTGTGTTTTTCTTTTTCTGATTGCAGGTAAGAATCCTCGACGGTGATCGAATCGCTCACACCTGCTAGGTAACGTACCAAAAAATTTTGGAAATTTTCCGATTGGAGACTGAAGGTAATCCCTCGATGCTTTGACCTTTTTGACATTGCGATGTCCCTTTTAATCTTTTGCTCCCATTTTGTTTATATCTTTACAATATATCATTTCTCTGGGTGTAAAATATTGTGAGAAAGGTGGTTGAAAATTTGCGAAGACACGTTCTCGTTATTTGCACGATGTAATGTAAAACAGTCACTTAGGGGCTCGCAGAAAATAACCCTCTCCGCCAATTCGTCGGCCGCTAAACTCCGCTAATTTGCCACGCGACAAGGTCGTAAGAAGTCGGTTCGTACGAGAGGGAAAAGTGGGCCGAGTTATGGTCGGTCGAAGGGGGTAGTTTCCACCCCCGGGGCTCGTTTCGCCGATGACACGGGGTTGGGAGTGGTCGGGACGCAACAATGTGGCGATAAAACGTCGCGGGAGCATGTTTGCCGGCGGGTATGATGGGTCCGCGAGGGCTCAAGGTCGTCTGTCGAACATGAACACGACAACGTCGACGAAGAAGAAGAAGAAGAAGAAGAAGGAGAAGGAGAAGAGGCTCGGCCGACCTCTCAGGCTTTACGGCGGGAAAAAGCAATTCGGCTTGATAGCCGGCGAGCCAATGGCCCGCGTCGTAATCGTAATTGCACCGTGAAATATTTTCGCCTAATTGCCGTTTCGATGAATCGCCTCTTGGACGTCCTCGGCTCCGTGCCCTTTCGAAACCCGTCCCCCCACTCATGCTACTCGATCTCCTTTTTTCTTCTCGCCACTTTTTCATCGCGTTTCACGGCGATGAGTCACGCGTGCTTCATTCAAGTTTCGATACTGCTTTGGTTTCTCTACCACGGTTTCGATTAGGGTTGTTCCATCCCTCTCAAAGTAAACTCTCTGCGAGAAACTTTGAAATCTTTCGATTTAGACTTTTCTCAGATTACTAGCCATTTGGATTGCGTTAGAATTGTGTACTCTTAATTTTTATTCGTTTGTTGCTTTCATCCCTCAAACATACAGTTCAGAATCCGAAGTTAAAGCTCTTGGGGGTTGTTGAAAAATTGTTTAGGAATCTCGAACCAAACGCTTCCCAGATTTTTAAATGCATCTTTGTGCGCACTTTACGACGGGAATTATGTACTTTTAATTTTTATTCGCTCGTTGCTTTCATCCCTTAAACATACAGTTCGGAATCCGAAGTTAAAGCTCTTGGGGGTTGTTGAAAAATTGTTTAGCAATCTCGAACTAGAAGCTTCCCAGATTTTTAAATGCTTCTTTGTGCGCACTTTACGACGGGAATCGTGCACTTTTAATTTTTATTCGCGCGTTGCTTTCATCCCTTGAAAATAGATTGTAGAGAAATTATTCCGGAATTTCACTCTGAAAGCATTCCAGACTTCTAAATATAAAAATACCTCGCCGAGCGTGTATTGCGACGAAAATTGTCTTCGCTCGATTTTTATCGAAGGGTTGCTTTCACCCCCTGAAGGCAGATACCAGAGGAATTATTCAAGAACTTCGATCCGAAAGCGTTCGAGATTTTTAAGTGGTTCCACGAGCATCAATTGCGACAGTAATTGTATCAAATTTTTATTGAAGCATTGCTGTCATCCCTTGACGATAAATTGTAAGAAAATTGTACAAGAATTTTAATATAGTTCGAGATTTTTCAGCCTCTGTGGAACGTTTTGAAATCAAGTGGACGAACAATCGAATAAATTAGCTTTGCACTCTCCCGTTTGTTTACTTGTGCAATTTCTAATTTGATGCATCGATGCGATTTTCCCATGGACGTTGCGCGAGCGCTCTTCACTTTTCGATTTCCCGATTAGACGAATTAGTATCATCGGGCCGTTGCATCGGCTCGGATGCAACCACCAGCACAAGTGCGCTCGCGCGCGTGCAAGTCGGACGTTGAGTGATGATATCAAGTATATATACGACTGTGTCACGGGTCATCGGCCCTCGGATATTCTTGGCGATTCTCTCTTTCTCTCTCCCTCTCTCTCTATCTCCGACTCTTTCTCCCTCGTCCCTCGTTCACTCCATTTCTCCATCTCCCTGCCCCTCTTTTCTTCTTTCCTTACCCCCTCCTCCCCTCTTTTTCCACTTCTTTCTCTCTTTCCCGCGGACCACTCTCCCGAGAAACTGCTCCGCTCGGCTCGCACTATCTCTCGTCTTCCCTCTCGTTCGGATCGAGACTCCTCTTCCGCCGATCTCTCCCGCCCCTGTCACTCCCCCGTGCACCCCCTGCGATTCGCACGATCAACCCTTCGAGCACTGCGAATTTTCAAAATTCAATAACTTCCCGTTAACTCTGAATCGACGCTAACTCTTTCGTCTTGCTCAAACCGATACCGCAATGTCTCGAATATTATTTAACCCTACTCACCCTATGTCGGACCTTTTTTCGCAACTATACCATAGTCGTGCTGTGAGATCATTCGCAGGTTCGTTTATCAATTTTTCGCGACGATTCTTGTAGATGCATTGGGCCTTCTGTTGTCTCCAATGTAATATTTGGTTCGTTCAATTTAGTTGCCAGAACTTGGGTAATTCAATTATGGTTTCAATGCGCCGGGTAAAATTGAGCCCAGTCGTGGAAGACAATTATGTCTGCAAATAAAAGATATTGTAACCAGTCATTTTGACGGGTCCCGTGAACCTAGCGTTAATAAATAGAAGGTAATATTGAATACAACCGAATTCACGTTGTGATCCATTGACACTTTAACTGGCAAACTAGAAACCTCAAAAATTTTATAAAATCAAAGTAAGTTATTTAATGAAATACAAAATTGAAAAAAATTGAATGTATAACATTGATTAGTCCTCCAACTTTCTTGCATTTTATAGATCCCGACCAGACTTGGTATAATGAATATTTTAACGTAAAAATTCATTTTAAAACCTGCTGTAATTTTTAAATTCATTTCAAAAATTGCTGTATTATTATTCAAAATATTTTCTACGTTATTCAATTTGTACGTATTTAATAAATTACTAAACATTTCAGTGCTGCCCGAGTAAATTGCACCATTTTCGTAGGTGTAGCATGAAAAAATATATATAGAAGGGAAATATTGAAATCGGAAAAAATGTTTCTTTTTGGTGTTAAAACGACTTCGAGTGCAAAGGGTTGAAATAGTAGAAATCCGTAGAAAGTAAAATAGCAATTTCTTCGCCAAGTTCAACGACTGCGAAACAATACAATCGGACGAGGGTTCGGAACGGTATTGTGTGTCGTGCTTTCGCTCGGACAGGCTATAATTGCACCGATCACCCTCGTTCTAATTATAATTGCCCACCGTCGTCGAAATATCGAGAAACAAGTCACATTTCGATTCAACCTTTGCGCGCCGTTCTGATAACCGTTACGTCAACGGCTCGTGAATGAAGTCGAGGTTCCCGTGCGATGCAATCGGCAGAAAAATAAAGTTATCTGCGAGTTAATTGCGAATGCGAGGACGTAGAGTGGTTACGAAAATAATTGCCACGGTGGATTCTCGATATATGTCAGCGACACGGGTCTTGCCGGCGTCATGTATCGTCCAGGAGACACGTCCGAGGTCTTTTGTAATTCTGGGCCCCTCGCGGGGTATACCACGCGGTAGTAGGGACAATTCCGCGACATTTATCATGCAGGTCTTGGCGACATATATAGAGAAATCTCTGTACCTTGTTTCTCGTCACGGTGCCCTTCGATAAATTATTTAATGGAGTTTAAGGGTACCCTCTGATAAGTGAGAATAATTGTTCGCGCAATTGTTCTTAACACTAGGGTTACTAAAAGTGCCTATTTACATATGTGCCTATTTAAACATACTTTATTTGAAGTATTAAGTTTCTTAAAATTCAGATTCTAATATTTTTAAAATGCATCCATGAGCAATTATTTAACAAAATGGATTTCTTTGGGTATATATTATTTACAAAATGGCTACAAACTTTGATAGATACATTCGTGTTGTTTTTATAAGGTAATGTAGAATAGTCGTTTTTAGTGCTCCGTAAACCTAGTGTTAATAATGTACACTCGAAGAAATAAATTAGAATGGGGGGAAAGGCACCATCCCCTCCCGCCATCTTTGCAATCCGAATAACTGTAAATCAACCCTTTGCACTCGGCGCTATTTTCATTCTAAAACTAAATTTTTCCTTCCGTCTTAGAATATTTTCTATTTACTCGTACAGATCCGATTTCCACATATAACGTTTAAATGTTTATCAATCTACAAATTTTCTAGTGAAACAATGCCACAGCAATTTCTAGCGGCGCTTCGGAGTCACTCGAGCGCGAAGGGTTAAAAATATCGTCTCCGCTTCATACCAAAAAATTGTCCGATTCCGAAAAAATTTCGCCGAAACAAAGAACTCCTTCCAAAGCGAGGAGCCTCTGCTCTCGTTCGCTTTTATCAAAGATATTTTCGCGCAGCGAGGTTCGTTTTCTCTGGGAACAACCACCGCCCGAAACCTCCCTAAACGATGGGGTGTCGATACCGATGTCTACCGTGAGTTTCGAAAACAAAAAACAACAAAACAAAAATCCGTTCAAAAGCGTAGAGGGTTAAAACGCGTTCTCCCCTTCGTCGCTTCGAATTTCCCTGAACTTCCTGCGCCTTATGCCCTGTCACGTTTTGTAAACACTCGAGCCTGCTGAAAACAACGACGTATTTCGCACGTATCTAACAGCATCGACATCAAAGAGTGATTTCATCCGACGAGAAAATATCAGGCGGCGTTCGAACTGAATTTTATTTTTCCGGGAGCACAGCCGAGGAGAGAAAGATAGAGAGAGAGAGGGATCGGTTTAATTTGGCCTCCGGTTCTCTCTCGTCTCTTTTGTTCTCCCCTCTTTTATATCTAATAAAACAATGCGGCCGCGGTATCTTCAACTCCCGCGACCCCTATCTCGCGCGCCTCGGTTTTCCTCCGCGGGAAAAAAGAAATCGCGCTCAGTAAAAATACGGCTCTCGCGGTTGCGATTTATTCGCAACCGGTCTCGTAACTTCTCGCTCGCCGCTCTCCTCTCCTCTCCTCTCTCTCTCTCGGCTCTCCGCTTTTTTATCCGGCCACCAAGAATACACTCTAAGCCTTCTTTGTTCGCAACCGACGCGACAATAACTGTCGCAAACGTTGCCGACAGCGACGCGCGCAGAACGCCAGAAGGGCTCGGGAATATTTCGGAAAATCCGTTCGACCGGGTCTTGTTCTTTGTCATTTATATTTTGTACGATTTTTAAATAAATCGTCTGTGCAGCTGTTTCACCCTTGGCCGAGTATATTAAATATATACTAAATATATTGTTACCGGAAAGTTCTGTCCGACAGTGTCACTGCAAGTTTCAATCGATATGCGCACGTTGATTTGAGACGTGTACGACTATCTTTCAAATTGCCATCACGCTGGCAAGAAGCCATAAGTAACGATGTATATTCTACGATAAATATGATTGAATGAAAATTGTATGAAAATTGTGTTATTCTCTTTCAATTTTAAAACGGACAGAGCTTTCCGGTAGACCTGATATTTCGTCCCGTAGCATTGTCTTCAATATATTTTCTGATTTATTAACAAAGCGCAGGATTAGATCCACTCGATTATACGATCGGCTTTCTGTTAATCACAGTTTCACCCTTGGCCGAGTATATTAAATATATAATAAATATATTATTACCGGAAAGTTCTGTCCGACAGTGTCACTGCAAGTTTCAATCGATACGCGCACGTTGATTTGAGACGTATACGACTATCTTTCAAATTGCCATCACGCTGGCAAGAAGCCATAAGTAACGACGGAACGTATATTCTACGATAAATATTATTGAATGAAAATTGTATGAAAATTGTGTTATTCTCTTTCAATTTTAAAACGGACAGAGCTTTCCGGTAGACCTAATATTTCGTCCAGTAGCATTGTGTTCAATATA
The DNA here is from genome assembly GCA_028454255.1 of Halictus ligatus. Taxonomy (NCBI): domain Eukaryota; kingdom Metazoa; phylum Arthropoda; class Insecta; order Hymenoptera; family Halictidae; genus Halictus; species Halictus ligatus. The sequence goes on along the minus strand of CM052139.1, from coordinate 1,819,061 downwards.
TTTTCTGATTTATTAACAAAGCGCAGGATTAGATCCACTTATAACAATTGTGACTGTATTTATAATAATAACTAGAAGCTATACTTTTCATGGAAGATTAGCAGATTTGAAGAAGAGCGGAATTTGAAATGTTAATTATGACCTTTCGAAGCGAACGCGGAAAGAAGAGACTATACCGAAACGGCTTCTGTTTCTTTTCTTGGCAACAATTTTTATTTTGCATAAATGTCCGTAGTTACACGACATCGTGTAGCTGAGAAATTAAAGACGTGTGTGTGTGTGCCTTTTCGTGGATTCTAATGGCGACCCGAGAAACGGCAATGATTTTGGCGATTTAGCGGCGATATTTCGTTGAATCGATTGGGATCGGTACCGTTCGAAAGGGGATTAAATGTCCGTGGGTAAAAGATGACGCATCAACGAACACCGTGGCCCGGCGCTGCCCACTTGCGCCCGCCCACGCGGGCCCCGGCGGGCCCACGTGTTTATGCAAAAATCGAATTTTCCCGGTGGGTGCAAAAAGGCACCGCGCGCGCACGCCATTCCCCGTCGACAAATCAGGTGGCCCATTCTCAGTTGACGTAGCGAGACACTGTCGCAACTCGGAATTACCATACCTCGGTCGCTGGATCGCCGGCCCGTTCCATACCCGCGGCACCGTCGGGCAAACAACTATTGCTAAATAAACAAATTTCAGTCGCAGAACCGGGAGCCAATTTTCCGGTACCCTGCAGATCGGAAGGACAATTTAACAGTCTACCTGTAAAGCATTGGAAGCGATGAGCAATGATAACTGTCGGACAAACAACTATTGCTAAATAGACGGTACTGAAAACAGAATATACTAGAGTATACCATAATATACATGAATATATTAGAGTATACCATAATATACCAGAATATACCAAAATATACTAGAATAGAAAACAACATACTAGAATATATAAAAATATACAATAATGTACCAGAATATACAATTATATACCAAAATATACCAGAATATACAATAATATACCAAAATATACCAGAATATACAATAATATACCAAAACATACCAGAATAGAACAAAACATAGTAGAATATATAAAAATATACAATAATATACCAAAATATACTAGAATAGAACATAACATACTAGAATATATAAGAATATACAATAATATACCAGAATTTACCACAATATACTAGAATATAGAATAATATAAGTGAATATACTAGAATATACCAGAATATACTTCAGTCGCAGAACCGGGTGCCAATTTTGCGGTACACTGCAAATCGGAAGGACAATTTAAACTGAACCTGTAAAACATTGGAAGCGTTAAGGAATGAAAACCGTCTGATAAATAACTATTGCTAAATAAACAAATTTCAGCTGCAGATCGGAAGGACAATTTAACACTGAACCTGTAAAGCATTGGAGGCGTTGAGAAATGATACGTTCATTTATATTGTCCGTAATTTTTATCATACAGTCGATAATCGAGAATCGCATGCGAGACTACTAGGACAAATTCGTAACGTTTTTGGTCGAACGCTTCCGAGGATCGGCGACCGGCGCCGAAATTATGCGCGCTTTTAATTATGCGTTTTTGTACCAACAATTGACTCATTCGCGACCGGCAAATTTTTTTCCGTGTCGAATACCGAGTATCGGCGAAAATAACGAAACTCCGATAATTAATTTATTAAATTGATTGATAATTTTAATCCAATCCCATTAATGTCGCCGCATACAGAAGTAAAAATTGCAGGACGTGAATTGACGTCAGCGGCAATCAGGAATAGAATTTACAATGACGTGAATTCACGTCATCGGTCGCGAATGTGTCAATCTAAATATGTATTCGTTTAGGGCAAGGGGCGTTCCCAAATATTTGCAAGAGATACTTGCAAAAAACTGTTCCGATTGCACGGAGATCCAGTTCCTAACTTTCGACACGACCTAACCTAACAATTTCAACGACCTTGAAATATTAAGGTCATCATTCGGAACCGGTCATCGCTCTTAATCTGACTAAAGTTTGTATAATCGTTTTGAACGAATTTCAGTAGGATCTGGGTTAGGCTTTTGGAGAGGGGGTACCCTAAAGGGGAAATTTGGTTATTGGGAAAAGGTGTGGAGTCCGTTATAGTGATCGCAACAGATTTCTGTAATTATTCCGCAAACCAAAGTCGTCCGGCGGTAGCAGGAAAAAGTTGTTCGGAATGGGAATAAATTTTAGGTGATCTAAAGCGGCGAGGAATTCCCTATCCCGAATAATTACCAAAAAACACTTTCTACTACCTCTTTCTCTCTCTCACTCTCTCTCTTTTTCTCTCTCTCCGTTCCCCTATATAGTATGGCAGATTTGGTCATATTGTGTTAGTCGTGAACGTGGTCCTACCGTGCCGTGAGCTCTGAACTTGACGGACCCGGTGCCAGTGAAATTGGACGTCAGTTCCGGTTGGTGAAGCGAAACGTTCCCGTAAAAGACTAACCGCGACAATTATGACGAGCACGTGTGCAAAGAGATCTATCCTATCGGTTCTCGTGGATACGTTCGTGCAATTCGGCGATGGTGTTGACACGGAAATGAAAACTATTCTGCGACGCCTCAAAGCCATTGGAGCAGGTGACTTTGCATGGTTGCGGCTCGTGTGCTCCTCGTTGAAGAGGATCGAGAACGTGCTCAGAGGAAAATCGACGAACGAGGCCGGGTAAATAACGATTTTATAGTTAACGGTAGGAGGAAACTATTTAGAATCGAAATCGGTGCAGTCACATCGACACGGAAAAATATTGGACAAGAGATTGCTTGATTGAACGATCATGGCAGTAATTATGGATTATTACAGTGCCAAATAAGGGGTGGTCGACTGATTAGTAATGTTAAAAAATTGTGTCGTAATTTCGTCTGATTATACGGACAGAGATCCACTTAAAATACGCTCCTTAAAACAATTGTGGGAGTTAATTGTGACGAGTTCGAATGATCATAAATCCGGCAAACATTTTTCTGCTACTTTTAAAAGCTACTTTTTACTTTCGGACGCTTTTTAAAATTTTTACCCATTTTTTGCTCTCCAGTTTTGATTTCTGACACAGTTCTAGCGTCACAGAGAAAACTTTGGAAAAATGTCGTTCAACTTCCGGACACCACATGGGGCGAGAAAAACATTTTTTTGATAAATCGCGTTAGCCTAGTTTCAAAGCGGTTGCATTCCCGTGTGGAATGTGTGGTGGTTGATTGTCGTGCGATTTTTTCCGTTCGAGTTATTCGACGTTGAAGTAAGCATTGTTCTTTGAACTTCGACTGGCTCTAGAAAGCGAAAAAATCATCTTCGAATCTTGTGCCGAAAAGCAATAGAAAGTTAGAAAGTGACGAAAGCGACGTACATTAGGTGATGTCGGCGAATCTCGGCGTTCGTCTTCGGCAGTTTTCGTCAACTACGTCGGCAGGCGGGAATATACGAATTTCAGAGCACACGCGTTCACCGTAAGGACGACGTGACGAACTATCGCTGTCAGCCTCGTTTTATGCGAATCGGTAAGCTCGAACGCGGTTGTCATAGGTCAAAAATTCTCGCAGCGGGTTCATCGAATATTCAATCATCATAATCTCCGAACAGAGCTTGCGATCATGGCGTTGAGACCATTATTTCTCACCGAGACTAGGCAAAGGAGAAATGGAAATTGTGAAAAATCTGGTAACTAAATCAGAAAAACGAAAAGATCGCATTCAAGAGAAAAATAAATGCTCTTTATCGCTATCTTTCGCACGCGATTTATGAAACAAAATTTTTCTCGATCCCTCAGATGTCGGGGAGTCGAGCAACAATTTTTTTAACTGTCAGAATTTTCTTCGTAACGCTGTAACTGTGTTCAGGAGTAACATAGATAAAAATTTGAGAAGGCATCTGACAGTAGAGACAGAAATCGCTTTCAAGTTATTATTTAACAATATCGATACAACAATTTCTGCCGGAGTTATGATCACTTGATCTTGTCAGAATTTCTCGGGCTGGTAGAGGTGTTGCCATAATTCTTTCGAGCGTAACACGTTCCTCTACAAAATGGACGATTCAAGATGAACGATTTCAGATGTAAGACTCGAGATATACGACTTGAAAGAGATCCAAAATAGACGTTTATTTGCCCAAAATATCCCAGAATCTCACATTATCGATTTTAGGCAACGAAAGGGTTGTTTAATTGTTCTCTCTCTCTCTCAGTCTCTGTTAAATTCAATTGATGAAGCTTCCACAGCATCGTTTCCGGAAAATATATAAAGGGTGACAATTCGAAGTCGAAACGGCGCCATTAATAGTCTTCTCAATAACTGTGATGTTCCAAATGGAAGTTTAAAAATCTTCTTTTATACAATAATCCCGAAAGGGATTAGATTTTTTTTTATTGAGGGTGACTTGTCGCTGTTAATGTTACAGGATTCTTTTAAAAAATCCTCAGCCATGACCGTTCAGGCGAAAGCCGGACTCTCAACGATTATGGAATAATCGCCGGTAGATGATGCGTTAAGTTCGGTCGCGTTTCCAACGGGAACACCGGGTATGCATATTCGTGCACCCTCTCTCGACGCTCTCGAACGTATTTTCTCATTGTTCGCGGCAACTCGTTAGCGCCTTGCGGATCCAGTTCACGGCCCGTGAACGCAAATCCCGGTCAGCTGTATTATTGGGTCATTATTCCGGGGTAAACCGTGGGGAAGCGAAAAAAAAAAATGAGGAAGAAGAAAAGTGGGGAAGGTTGCCCCTCGGGGGTTGGAAAACGCACGGAAGAGGGGCCAATTCACGCGAGTGGTTTCACCGGTGGGCGTTCGAGTTGCGAACCTGCTTGCATGGAAATCGCCTTTCCAGAAACCGATTTGGTCTCTTGCCCCAGTGAAAAATCTACTTGCGGATCGACGCTTGAAAAAGAGAGAGAGAGAGAGAGAGAAAAAAATACAGCGAGAAGAGCGTTCGACCACCCCTCTCGCCCCTTCGTTCGACAAACAACGACTTTCCACTCTTTGCAAACAATTGCACCGATTATTTCGTTCAATCCTGTCCGTTTTGGTCGGAAAATTTGTCTTCGAATTTCGAAAATTCATTGAAACGGTGTTTGGCGGAAGGGTAGATCTTCAATTAGATTTATTAATTTATTTTGACACGGGCCAGAGAGTAACGGAAGCATTTCTAATTTAGTGAAAAAGAAGTACAGTGAATTCTCGATATATGTCCACAAAACGCGTCCAGCCAGGGACGTATATCGGCCAGGAGATACTGTTCTTTGATCCATGCCGAATGAGAAAAGGACACCGAAGATCCTCCTCGCGGAGTGTACCCCGCGGTGGTGGGGATAGTCCCGCGACGTTTATCGTCGAGGCCTCGACGACGTATATAGAGGAATCACCGACAAAACCGAATAACGTTTTTAAACGGCGACAGGATTAAAAGGATTTGAGAATACTTCGAGAAATCGGTCAAGGCAGAATGAAATTTCTATTTGGCCCCTGTTTAATATTAATTAACAGCCGTGAATTCAGTTACGAGGCGATCGGAATCGGGTATAATTCGCGGCCGAGGAATCTCGATCCGAGAGCTCCGCTTTTTTTCTTGACAGCTCGAGAAGAAAGGAGGAGAAGAAAAAGGAGAAAGAAGAGAAGAAGAAAGGAAGAGGTTCCATCAGATGTCGGATCGAGCGATCGTCCTGCTGGCCTCGAGCGATCCACCGGTTTTTTTCAGGAATATTCGGACAGGATCGTCGCGAGGTCGCATCCTCCGGACAGCGAATTCCTCCTCCCGAGTCACCGGCAAGATAGAATTGCAATCCGGTGCCGTTTTATTAAAAAAAAAAGAAAACAAGAAACAAAATGCGTGCCCGCCGAGACCCGATCCAATCCGCAACGATCCGAAACGATCGGACTCGTTTAAAATTAGTATCGGCCGTCGAAACGGCTGTAGCCGCGCTCCTTAATTAGAGGTTGCGACTATCGATTACCGTGGAATCATCAACGGCTTATTGACGCTTAACGATACGTCGACAATGCCATTAAGATATCCGTCAGGCGGGCAACACCGAATAAAGACGACGACCGATCGTCCGACGCGTTAATTTATTTATTTTCGTTCGAACAACCGTGGATCTTCGAGGTGTAGAGGCTGAAGCAGAAATTTGCATCTTTCCCGAGCAATTTTAACATCCTTGTGTCCCTCTTCTTCTGTTCGTTCTTTTAAATTTTAACTGCTCGCGACGAACGCATAAAATCGGCAGTAAATCACGGACGTGCTGCTTCGGTTGCAATTTTTATTTCCTCGCCGAAAGAATCTGTGCCCGTCGTCCGGCGACGTGAAATAGCCTACTTTCTGAATGTTTACGTTCAATTAAGGCTGGCGTTAATGGTTTCATTCGGACGCGGCATTTCGCCGTCCCGTTTTCTACAGGGTGGTTCGAGCCGCGAGATGTTCCGCGCCCGGATGAGAGAAAATTGTTGTTTTATTTTTCCGTTTTTTCTTTTTTTACAACGGGAGGCACGTAGGGGGTCCCTTTTCCGCTGGGCGTGGAGCTCAACAGGGCGGAAAACCAGCCGGGGAAAACGAAAGGGAAAGGGAAAGGGTGGCCGTTTTCTAGGGGTGAGTCCCGCGCGCCGCGAGAAGTGAAAGGGAAACGACGTGGCCAGGGACACACGCGCGCGCCTGGCCATCCGATTGTTTTCACTTTTCGAGGCGCAGGGGTGGCCGAACTGGGGCAAAACGATTATCGACCCTCCGACAGGATCTCTCGGGAATTTTTCGGGAAAAAATAGTCCCCTGTTCCCGGACGAAATTCACTCAAAAACGAGCCCGTCGAACGCGGAGGACGCCGCAGCAAGGAATTACGCTCTCGTAAGAATTTTGAAGATTTTTGGCCCGGTGAAAATGATCGGTATCGGTCTGGAATTTTGCGGAGATGCTGATCGATCCTTCCAGGATGCGCACAATTTTTTTTTATCCAAAAGCAGCGATAGAATACTGTCGATGAGGTTTTATACAGTCTCATTTTATCTTTGATAGGTAAGGATTTACTGTAGCCAATTGTTTAGGATATTGTTTAGTAATTGTTAGGATACGATCGGAGTAAAAAATAATAGTCTTCGATCCTCGCTCTGTCCCCCATTCTTAATTCACGCCTTCGAAGATAAACAATTCATTTTGTAGATTCACAGTTGTGGCAATTAATTTTGCTCCAACAATATATTCGCTATCTCTGAACTAGAATTAATTGTCGAAGAAGAATGAATGACACGTAACATCACTTATTCGAACGAGTTCGATTTTCCGAAATTGATGCAATGTTCGTATTAGAGTCTATGATAAAATTAAAAAGGAAACACTTGTACGTCTTGATTCCTTGCCGTACAATATTTGATAAACATGTGTGCTATCAATTTCCTTTAAATAAAATTCTATTTTGCTGAAGTTGATGTATATCCTTTGGAGTGAAACATACAATAAATATAAACTATCTTTTGTTTTCTGAGAAATTCGTTAGAATCACCAAATAAATAGCAGTGCAAGGGGTTGATATTTACCCCTTGGAGAAAACATACAGTAAATACAGTAAATCTTTTGTTTTCTGAGAAATTCGGAACGATGAAGAATTTCTAATCGTTACAATCACCAAATAAATAGCAGTGGAAGGGGTTGATATTTACCCCTTGGAGACAATATACAGTAAATACAGTAAATCTTTTGTTTTCTGAGAAATTCGGAACGACGATTAATTTCTAATCGTTACAATCACCAAATAAATAGTAGTTCAAGGGGTTGATATTTATCTTTCGGTAAAAACATACAGTAAATACAGTAAATCTTTTTTTTTTGGAATTCCGAAGGATGAAGAGTTTCTAATCATCATGATCACCAAATAGATAGTGGTGCGAGGGGTTGGATCAGAACGGGGTTTGATCGATCAAAGTAAAAAGGGGGTGTGAAGCTGTTTTTGAATTCGTGTCGAAACGCGATTTCTGTGGACTTGTGCTAAGGTCGAGCGTCACCAGGAGATTTAAAGGGGACACCGTGTATATACGGTGCGGCAAGAAGCTGAGAACAGTCGAGCGGAGTCTCGTAGTCGTGGAACAGTGACCCCCTGGACCAGAGATACAGTTATTGCGTTTACTCTCCTCCGTGCCGGTGCACCTACCAGCACGCTTGCACGCGCGCGCGCTCTCACACAGAGCCGGCACGAACACGCTCGCGTATTCGCGTGCATTCGTTGCACTCGGCCGTCCTCCGTGCAATGCACCGCTGCTGCCAGCGATGGCCACGATTCTCTCGATCCAACGAGTCGCCGTGCAACACTCGGGCTCAGGGAACACTTCCACGCTTCTTCGCCCATCGATGCGCGCATCCGTCATTCCGGCGATCCTAATTCCACGGGGGGGATCTATGCGCGAAACTGGACAATTTTGTGCAACCGAAAAGCTCCGGTTCAATACATTGAGTTACGATCATTCTTTAATATTTTAATAATTTCATAGAAAAGAAAAGAGAATTCTTTCTAAAGGAAATTCTTTCTAAACTCGCTTAAATGATTATTTGGTGATTATTGCTGGCGAAAGAATAGAATTTTCTCTTGCCTAGAAAAAAACCGAAAAGCTCCGGTTGAATTCATTGAGCTACAATAATTCTTTAATAATTCAATAATCTCATAGAAAAGAAAAGAGAATTCTTTCTAAAGGAAATTCTTTCTAAACTCGCTTGAATGATTATTTGGTAATTATTGCTGGCTAAAAAATAGAATTTTCTCCCGTCTTGAGAAAAACCGAAAAGCTCCGGTTAAATACATTGAGTTACGATAATTCTTTAATAATTCAATAATCTTATAGAAGAGAAAAGGAAATTCTTTCTAAATTCGCTTCAATGATTATTTGGTAATTATTGCTGGCGAAAGAATAGAATTTTTTCTCGTCTTGAAAGAAAGGTAATAGTGTTCGCACCTGGCAGATTTTGATCGTGTTTTTTCTTTTAACCCTTCGCACTGGAAGCTGTATCGGAATCATACGTTTCCCCTAATTGTTGGAATATTTTTGTTACATTACATTTCATTTCGTCCATACAATATCGAGTGTATTTACAACACCTGAACGGTGCCATGCTTGAACGGTTTAGCAATTTATTAAACAGAAAGGAACAGAAATTTTTAATGGAGCTCCAGAGGAGACAATCGACCCTTTGCACTCGAAGACTATATTTATTTTGACTGCAAAACGGAACATTCCTTCCGACCTAGAATATTTCCCAATACAAGATTATTACTACAGTAGAAGATTATTAACTCTTTGCATTCGAAGCTGTTTTAACTCCAAAACGAAACATTTCTTCCTACTTAGAATAATTCCCTTGTATATATATATACACACAAAATAAAAATACGAAAGAAATGGAACGGTGGAACGGTGTATACGTTGTATAAAATATTTTTTTCTTCGCCATTATAATGCCTCTTGTAATAGTGTCACTTTGTCCTCTGAAGTTTTTTGATAGACTAGTAAATACGAAATATATTTAGTCGTTCCCATTCATATGGAACCCCCTGTATATATATTTTCTATATTATACATACGAACATGGTACAAAATGTTTAGCTATTTACCAAAATCAAACAAATTTAATATCGTAAAAACTATTTCCAGTAATATTAAATTTTAGCGGCGCTTCGTAGTCACCATTCGAGATCCCAAGGGTTTAATAAATTAGGTTTCCGATAAATTAAGACCGCTAGAAATAGTACTGGCCAATACTTCTGATCCTAATCGAGTCTCGCGTTATACCTGACGCTCGTTGTTTGCTCGGTGCGCCTAGTCATCGATGTATCTAATCACGGACGAAGATAGATTAATTGGCTCTCGAGCTGTCTGTCGCGAGGAGAAAAATACCGCGAAAGAAAGGAAGAGGGGTGGGAGGAGAAGGGAGGAGAAGGGAGGAGAGACAAAACAAAAAAAAAGGTCGACAGAGAGCCAGAGCCAGAGTCGATTCACCGTTAGGACTCGCGCGTCTATCTCCATTGCGGCGCGTGTTTTCAGTATAAATAAATGCACGACGAAATAAAGTAGAGCCGCGGCGTGTGCGGCGCGTCGCAGCGCGTCGCAGCGCCGCGCCGCGCGGCACCGGCGGGTTTTAAAGAGGCCAGGAGAGCCGAGATACACGGCCGCAAAAATGGTCTCGACGAAATTTGCGGCGACGTCGTCGTCCGGCGTCACCCGCGGGGTCCCGAGGGGGCGGGGGGCACGGGCACGGGCGCAAAAGCACCATAAAATGGCCGCGTACGCGTACACCGGCCCCCGTTATCTGATCGTGAAAGCTAAAATACAACCACCAAATGCTCGTACTTTCTACTACGCTGCTTATTGCGAGCTACGCGCGATAGCAAAGTGATAAAACGCCGCGGTGCAGAGAAAGAGCGAGAGAGAAAGAGAGGGGGAGAGAGAGAGAGAGAGAGAGAGAGAGGGAGAGACAAACACCGAAAGAGGGAGCAGGGAAAGGAGAGGTGGAGGAAGAAGGAGAGAGAGAGACAGAAGAGCAGAAAAGAGAGGTGGGACGCTGAGCGGCGTCCCACTTTCCAGGCAAAAGATACCCGCGAAGATAGCTTGCACGGTCCCCGGACGCTTTCCAGCTAGGCGAAAAAATCGAAATGTGCTCGATAGCTCGATTTACAGGCCGATACCACTCGGTGCCACTGTTTGCCTACGGCCTCGCGCGTCGAAATTACCCTCGTTCCCTGGCCGACATCGATTCCCGAGCGCCTTCTTCTTGCCCGCGAAAGACGCCCGAGCTAAATGGCAAACGACGAGGCTCGATATACACACCGATACCCGCCGGGATTATATCGATTTTATGCCCGCTCTTTTATTAGGACGCCGGCTAAGAGATTATTTGATCCGGTTTTGTTAATGGGTTAATGCGCTTTTAATGTTGAAACAGAAGACGTGCACACGCGGTCTCTTCTCGCGGACGCCAAGATGGCCGACGGTTGCACGCGCCCGCTTAGAACCTCCCGATTTTTAACGGAAAATTATTAGATATTTGCGAAACACGTCGATCTCTCGTTGCATCTTCTCGCGGTGTTATGTTCGTGAGAACTATCGATCTTACTATTGAAATTTTGAGTTCGATGATGTTAACACCAAGAACATGTAACGCGCGATGTAATAGCTTTCTCCTGGGCTCCAAGATGGCGCAGGAAAAGGCTCGATATTCGTGAGAAATGTCGATCTTTTTTGATTGAAATTTTGACTCCAGAAAATCGGACCAGCGTGCGAAAAGAAAAATATTGATCTTTTTATTGAAACTTTGATTTCGACGGTGTTAACACCAAGAACATGTAACGCGCGATGTAATAGCTTTCTCCCGGGTTCCAAGATGGCGCAGGTTTATGGTACAGAAAATCAGACTAGTGTGCGTAAAAGGTTGATATTCATTAGAAATATCGGTCTTCCTATTGAAATTTTGAGTTTAATCATGTTAACACCAAGAACATGTAACACGCGATGTAATAGCTTTCTCCTGGGCTCCAAGATGGCGCCGGTTATGGTACAGAAAATCAGACTAGTGTGCGTAAAAGGTTGATATTCATTAGAAATATCGATCTTTTTATTGTAATTTTGACTCCAAAAAATCTTATTAGTGTGCGAAAAGAAAACTATCGATCTTTTTATCGAAATTTTGGTTCCGACGGTGTTAACACCAAGAACAAGTAATACGCCTTGTAATAGCTTTCTCCCAGGATCCAAGATGGCGCAGGTTTATGGAACAGAAAATCGGACTACTGTGCGAAAAGGCGCGATATTCGTGAGAAATATCGATCTTCTTATTGAAATTTTTATTCCGATCGTGTTAACACCGCGAATATGTAATACGCGATGTAATAGCTTTCTCCTAGTTTCGCCAAGATGGCGGAGGTTCATGCCAGAGGGTTTCGATATACGGGAATTTTTCGCGACGTGGCTCGATACTCGTGAGAAACGATCTTTTTATTGAATTTTTGATTCTGATGGTGTTAGCGCAGGAATATGTAATACACCAGGTAACATGTAGCTTTCTCTTAGTTTCCAAGATGGCGGTGATCATAGAGCCATGTACTTGCGCGAGACTGTATACTATCTCCGAATATGCCTATTTTACATTGAACATTCGATTCGGCTGACTTCAAGACTTATCTCCCTTCTTGGTTTTCAAAATGGTGGACGAGGGTTGCACGTAGCATTTCTCTCCTTTCACTATCTGCTCATTCGTCAAATATTGACCGAATCTACTCGCGAGTAGATACTTACTAGTAGACGTAAAGCTCTCTGAAAATTGTTTACACGTCTTCAAACTCTCATAATGTTATAAAAAAAAAAATACTACAGTGTTCAGAAGAGTCTGCAGAATAGATCCACGCATAAATCGTTCGTGTAGCTTTCGTGGTTACACCGGAGAAAATTTGAAAATTTGCCTGTTCATTGATTCGTTCGACTGGTAAAAACAATTTCGCCAAGCAACCGAGAAAAACGACTTCCGGATCGGCGTTGGAGGGGGGACACACACCAAAGTCCATTCATCTGCCGATGATCGGAACGCTGAATTGTTGCCGGGCCGGCGTTACTCAACGCCAATCGCCGCTCCGACGCGCTCTAATTGAAACAATCTGTTCTTCATCAACCGAGAGAGATTCGCGGAGGACGTGTCCGGGTACACGTGTAACGAAATCGCGGTCCACGGGCCCCGGCAGCGTCCGAACGAAGGTCAACGACACCGCGGAGGAGGCGTAACTCCTCCGGTCGCCAAAATGTTAACAGGGTTCAATCGTTAACCCAGGTTCCCGGGGCGGTGCGTTTTTGCGGTTCGCAGAATTCGACCGATGCGTAAGCGCCGGCGTCGAAACGCGTTTCTTATCCTCCTTCAGCTCGTTCCTCTCGGTTTTTTTGTTTCCCTACTCCTCTCTCTCTCTGTTTCTCATTCTCTCTCTGTCTCTCTTTCTCTGCCGAACCATTTTCGTAATTCATTGGCTCAATGTCGGGTCGAGGTTCCACGCGGGGTTAGGTCTCGTTGAAGGAAGTTCCAGGGGCCCCGGTCCGAATTGACCCCGGGCCTCGGGTTCGTTGAACCCGGCTCCCGCATGCAAATGGGAGCCGGCCAATTTCGAGATGAATTCGGCCGTTCCCGCGCGGTGAACGCCCAAACCGCATCGAATTATTGCTTCCTTCGCTCCTCGTTCGCGGGCTTACTCCGTCCCACCTACCGGGGCAGAACCGTTCGATCGAATTTACGGAGCCCGGGGAGCACGACGCAGGGTCTCCTTCGACCCAATCGCTCGCCCATTTCTTCCGTATCGTTTCTCGCTGCACGCCCGGCTCTCGCTACGAACTTTTTACACGGAAACGTTCCGCCGTGATTGCCGGGAAAATGTACAGCTAAAATGAACTATTCACCACCCCGCTAATTGCAACCGCAGAAACACCCCTGCGTTGAAACACCCCTGGTGAGGAATATTAACACGTTACTGGCATTTGTTTGCTTGCTCCACTGTTCTTTTATTAAGTGAAAACTAATGCGATAACTTGATGGAGGAATATTATGGGCTCACCGAATATGAGATGTGTACTCTGAGTTTAATACTAAACCTACCCCCGCCGGTCAAAATTACAGGTTCGACTTTCGTGGGAAATGATTGAATAAATATTTTAAGCTAACGCATTTGTTGTTCCCTCAATTTTCAACTTTTTCTCAATTGTTTTCAATTTACTTCTCAATTATAAATTCGTTTCGCGCAGGATAAATCGACAATTGTGCTCATAATTGTGAAAGTGGTCTAAGTTGCATATTTCTTGTTTCGAGATATTTAACCCTTTGCGCTCGGCCCTGTTTTCAATCTAAAACTAAATTTTTCTTCCGTCTTACAATATTTTCATTTTATTCATACGAAACTGAATTCTACGTATAATATTTAAATGTTTAGTAATCTATTAAATACAAATTTTGTAATGTAACAAATATTTTGTTATATTTTGTGTAATTTCGTTGAAATAATGCCACAACAATTTCTAGTGGTGCTTCAGAGACAAATAAGTTCAATCTCGTAATTTTTGTAAGACGACATGTATTACGACATGTATTACTTTCAAGGCTTACTTACTTTGGTAGGTTTAGTGTTGAACAACAAAGTGTACAAGATTAATTTGACGATATTTGAATAAAATGCTAGATTAACGCTTTGTGATAAAGTGAAAAATTAACGCTTTTTCATGCGAGTGCCGAATCTTCCAGAAATGGTAGACAGAATTATTCCTTTGCTTGTATTATATTAAGTCGTCCCATAAGTTCTGTGCCGTTTACTCTTGTACCATTTGAATTCTAAAAATAAAATATGAAATCACCCTTTTATTCCACGACCTCTTCTGACCTTTTCGACAAAGACATGATACCGCCACTGCAAAATTTCTACGGTTTTTCCTTGAAATACTTTTCAATGGTGAATAATATAAACGTATATCTACGGCACGAATTTATGGGAGGACCTAATACTTGATATTGTAAGACCTTGACACCGGACGAGGAATCCACGAGGCGTCCACGTGGAAATTTTTAACATCTCTTTGCATATGTATCATTAAAAAACGGCTGAAAGTTCCGACAGACAGATGCTTGCTTTTTGTACAAACTAATGTAAAATATTCGGTTTCAGTACATTCCGTAAACCTAATGTTAATGTAAGTGTTAATTCACAATGGCGCGGTGAATATTATTTCTTTGGATATGTATCATCAAAAAACGGCTGAAAATTCCGATAGACAGATGTTTGCTTTTTGTACAAACTAATGTAAAATAATCGATTTCGGTGCGTTCTGTAAACCTAATGTTAATGTAAGTGTTAATTCACAATGGCGCGGTGAATATTATTTCTTTGGATATATATCATTAAAAAACGGCTGAAAATTCCGACAGACAGATGCTCACTTTTTGCACAAACTAATGTAAAATAACCGGTTTCGGTGCGTTCTGTAAATCTAATGTTAATGTAAGTGTTAATTCACAATGGCGCGGTGAATATTATTTCTTTGGATATGTATCATCAAAAAACGGCTGAAAATTCCGACAGACAGATGTTTGCTTTTTGTACAAACGAATATAAAATAGTCGGTTTCAGTACTTTCCGTGAACCTAATGTTAATGTAAGTGTTAATTCCGTGCACAATGGCGCGTTGAATGGGATTGATAAGTGGTCCACGACGGATCTATTGGTCCCGCGGGCTCGCGGCGCGTTTAACGATAAAAATAATAGTAATAATAACGAAACTGGAGTGAGAAGGCGGCGGGCAGCCGCGTCGTCTATATTTATCCGTAGCAACGCGGTCTCTTATCAGGTGAACGGACCAAAACGGCCGGCTCATGGCGTCCGCTCGTTTCTCGGGGAATATCGGTTCAACGAACCCTCGCTCCGCTAGTCATCCCGTATCACCGAGGTTAATTGGGGTTGTAACTTTCTCCGATCTGATTTATGCCCGCGAAACATTGTCGCCCGGCTTTCTTCTCGGACTGCTCTCTCGCGAACGCGCGCGCGAAACCGATTCGGAACGGTTCTGGAAAATGGCGGACTCGACTCGGCAACGCGTGTCACGCGCGTAAGGGATGCGGTAAAAATTACATCCCCGAGCACCACAATTAGGTTTTAGGGTTCTAATATTTTCAATTTACGATTATTGAAATTGTGCAGATCCATGGAATTACTCTACAAACTTATTTCCTTCGGTATATATTATTTAAAAAATGGCTGAAAACTTGGTTAGACACATTCTTCTTATTTTTATAAAGTAATGTAGAATACTCACTTTTAATGCACCGTGAACCTAGTGTAATAATAAATGCGATTAAATGCATACAACTTTTATTGTAATATGTGCTTCAACGAAGAGGTTCATTAAAAGATTTCCGATGAAAACATTTTTACAATTTCAGTAATTGTAAAAGAGAAAATTAGGAACCGGTCATTTTGACTGGTCCGGTAGTTCTAGTGTTAACCAGAAACTATCTGCTACCTAACTGCTTTTATCCGCAAAATGGCGTACGCATTTTCTCTTGCAAAAGAGCGCGGGCTCGGCAACGATCGCTCAACTTGGAAATAATCGTGACAAACGCGAAATAGTGAACGTATTGTCTCATCGAAAATAGCATAGCTTTGCAAATGATCGCTCAACTTGGAAATAATCGTGACGAACGCATGCGGGAAATAGTAAACGCATTGTCTCATAGAAAATGGCGTACCGTTGGAAATAATGACTATATCCGAACGAAACTCGGCCTGGAGGTTTCCTGGTACATATTTTGTGGATTGAAAATCAAATTTCGGACCTCGCACTTCTTTTTTGTTTTAATGTACGTTGCTCGAAATCGCGTAGTAATAATTTGCCTGGCATCTTTGTCTGGTGAACGAAAGTCGAGGATCCTAATCGAACAGAGTCTTTTAACACCCAATCGAATCAATTGCTCTTCAAGGTCCACATCCACGCATTTCGAGTTTGATTTGGCACGGCTTCTCTTCCTTTCTGTTCTAATTTAGCCGCGGACCAATGAAAACATTTTAGAGCGATCTTGTTCGATCAGCTTTCGTTTTGTCCTTTTGTCAATCGTCCTAGAGAAACGTAATTCTCGGTTGCGCGTGGCTTTTGTCGTCATCCTTCTGCCGCGATGATAAATAGATCAATCGAAATTCAAAGTTCCAATTGGACCACCCTCCGCGTTTAATTGGACGCCGAGGCTCCCTGTCGCCTATTTTGAATCGACCGGCAAATTCGCACCGCTTTTTCTCCGGTGCTCGTGCGTTGACCCTAATCATCATAGGCTGCCAGTACAACCAGTCTTGACCAATGGTTTAACGTCAAATCAATTTACTTCGACTCGTGAACAACGCGAGTGCTCGTCAGCGTGCAATTTTATATCAAATTTGTTCGTTCCTCATTTTAATTTTCAAGCAAGAGCAGTAAATTGTTTGCACTTAATGAGAATATCTCCATGAAAGAGAATCGAGTCAGTGCAGGGCAATTTTATTTTGAATATACTCGCTCAATTTATTGGTTTAATTTATTCATTCAAATTTATTCGTTCGTTGTAGTTTGCTGTCTCACAGAGTACATTGTACTACCACATTGTACTCCCAAGAGTAACTATGTACAGGTATAGACAGTGTTTACAGTGTGAGTGTTTAGAGGGAATAATGAACAACGAACAAAGACGTTCTCCAAATTGATAATTAATAATAAGCCAAACTAGGAACCTCAAAAATTCCTTGAAATAAAAGTGAGTTATTTAATGAAATAAAAATTGAAGAAGTTAAATGTATGATATTGTCCTCCAACTTTCCAGAATTTTACGGTGCAATGAATATATCAAATTAAAAATTCATTTTAGAACCTGGACAAATAATTCCGTCACCCACGTATAGACGGATGTTTATGCAATTTGCAATTTTTCCAGAGGCGTTTCAAGAAAGTGGAGCCAAATAAAATTTCATTTTCAGCGGTAGTAGCCTTCGTAGATCTGAAATAAGTGAAAATTCTCCTAAATTCTGACGAATGTTGTATTTTAGCATTTTTCGAACATTTTCAGAAGTGCACGAAGATCCGCAGTTTACTACCGACTTGAATACTACATAACTGACTAACTAATAATTAGACTGCGGATTTTATGCATTTATGACAAAAATGGGTAACCACAATTTAAAGTAGTGGACATATTAAAAAGATTTATGGACATCAGCGTATCGGTTTCAACTTAACACTAGCACTATCGAACAAGTCATAATGACTGGTGGATGATTTCTTCTTTCACGATTACTGAAACTATGAGAACCTTTTTCACGAGAAATGTTTTAATATATCTCTTCTTTATGCTACCTTATGTTACCATAAGAATCTTGCGATCTTGCTATGTATCATAAAGGGATATGTCTTAGTCATCGGTAGTTCTAGTGTCAATGAAACAATTGAAAGAACAAAAATTTTTATTTCGCTCCTGCGTCTTGCAATCGGTGCAAACATTTTTTCTCTCGCATAAAGATCCACAGTCTGCTAACAATAATTCGTTTATTCATTCGTTCGTCATCAGGTCGCAGGTTGGGTGTCGGTTCGTTTCAGTTTCTCGACGGGTGAAAATTCGCGTAGGATCAGCGACAGCACGATGACTCGATGCACAGTCAATTACGCGATTGCGATAGGGCGCGTGCGCGCGCGCGCTCGCGCGCGAAACGATAAGCGCTTCGCAGGCAGCACGCGGCCGGATCCGCACGCGCTCGACATTTGCATATCGCCGTTGGAAATTTACGATCTCGCTGTTCTCTCTCTCTCTCTCTCTCTCTCTCTCTCTCTCCCTCTCTCTTTCTCTCTCTCTCTTTTTCTTTCTCGAATCTCAGCACGTGCATTTCCGTACCGCGGGCCACCGCTTCTGAAGGCGACGCGCGACGACATAATTATTCAGACGGGACAGAGATCGATCGGGCTCTCTCTCTCTCTCTCTCTCTCTCACTCTCTTTTCATCCGGTTTCTCTCGAAGCCGGTGAACGGCTGTTGCATTCCGTTGCATTCCGCTGCCGCTCAAGATCTGCATATCGTCCGGGGGGATATTTATGAACCGCGCCGATAAGTCGATCATCCAACGGCTCCGGCGACATTGTCGCTCCGCCGTGCAATTTGCGCGATTTATTCGCGAGAACGAGTCGCCGCGACGCGACCATAATTCCCGTTCAACGGTCTGCCGACGCACCTCCGAAAAACCTAGTGATTCGCATCGGAACCGCTGCGTTGAGTCGAAATTCTTGTTCGCAATTTTCGCACCTCTCTTTTCACAATATTCTATCGCACTTTCGAACGCCCGCAATTGACCCGCAGTCAGGAAACGAGTCCTTGATGCGCCGAGGTAGGCCCGAATTATTTGGGCCCTCGGGCACGGTGCACAGTGGTCCCAAATCGCCAGAACGTGGTCGAAACTGCTCACGACTTATTATAGAATTATTGATTCTGCTTGAAAATTGGTATTAGGCCATGTTTTGGGGTCGCTGATCACGAATCTGAACTTGCAATTAGAAAATTCGCTGTCTCACGTTGACCTAAACATTGGGGAAACATTAATTCTCCGGATAGCAAACTTCACCCTTTCTATTGTATAAATTAGGTATTCTATTCGCACTTCATAGTTCCCAAAGAATTGAAGAATTCCTTGTCTTTTTACGTACAATAAGATCCCGTAATAAAAAATATAGGTTTCCATATGAAAAAACAAAGTTGACCTTCGAACGACCTTGAAAACGCCATCCAAATAGAAAACTGTTACTGCCTTGGACACGTGTTTTAAACTTCTTAAATATTTTTCATACTTTTCGAGATATTCGGCAGGAAAGTTTTCGAACGAACACAGCCGATATAAAAACAGCGTTCGTGTTTGAAAAATACAAAAATTTCGGATATATGATTCTTTATATAAGAAAACTGACATTCCATTCAAAAGCTGTTTAAATTTTACAGAAACACTTAGTGCGTATCTCTCACGGTGTGACAAGAAATGCATGGAAAGCGCATAAAATACCTACTCTGCGTTACAGAAAACGGTGCTACGACCTTAGGTGCACCTAAGGGCAGCTAATATTTTTTCAGAATTGCAAGGTAATACTATGCAGTAAAAGCTCCAACAAGTTTCAGAGTGGGATCTGCTGGGACTTTCAACATTTACTCTAAATCGTAAAAATTTACGCCTTCGCTTTTACTCTTTCTTTGCATACACAGTTATCGGTTAACAATCAACATTTTGCACTAAAACCTATGCAACTTACCTCCACAAACGGCATCCATAATGCACAATTAAATTCGAAACGTTTCAACAGAATTTGTACAGTGTGCAATTGAAATTCGCGATGTGCTTCACAAGCTTAAAAATCTATGGTCTAATGAACTCGAAGTTCTGACAGTGACAATTAGTATAAAAAGAGGTATAAAAAAACGACCTTTTGGCTGTTTACCCCCACTTAGAAGCACTGTTAGAGTAACCAATCCCATATTTAAAATTGAGCTAGCTGAAAGTTCGTATTTTAGGTTTCGGTCACGTTTTTCCGGCTTTGGGACCACTGTGCAACGAAGAAACCTGAATTTCCTCGATCTCGGATAGATCGATCGGCGTTCTGGAGTTTCTTCTCGTGGCGGAGACGTTGCACTTGCGGCGCGAGGGTCAGCGATTGTTTCGAGTCAGCCGTGGCGCCGGTTCTTCCTTGAATAACGAATGCTGACACATATTCGAAAATGTTCTCGTTTTACGCGGCGAGGCTGTGTCGCGCGCGGAACGCCCGAGTTCAACGAACCCGGGATGACGTGACACCGCCATGTCAGGAATTTATTATCTGACTCCGTTGTCCATCGACCCCCGCTTTTTTGTGTATCGTTACGCGATTCCGACCGATCGACCGCGGGCTCGATCCATCGGTCTAAATCCTCTTGCCTCGGTTCCGTGACTGGCCCGAGGATTTGCGAGTGCGTAAAATAATTTCTATGCAAAATAAAAATCTACCTGCCGCAGGAGATCCTTGGAAAATAGAGGAAAATTGCGATAGAGTCCCCTGGGAATTTTTTACTCTAATAATCTCTGGAAGCGGAGAATAATTTATAATAAGTCTCCTAATTTTTGTTTTGTTCCGAATTACAGCCGCTCGATTTTGCCACGAAGAAAATCTATATTAGTAGTCTATATTACTTTGAACTAATTGACACGCGGACTGCCACGTCGGTCACATCGTCCAGTGATTTTTGAAATTAATATTTATTATTAGATGTCTAGACAAACATTGTATTCATTCATTGGAGTCTTTGGAGTTCAAAAGCGTTGAGACCAGCATCCCCTATAATACATTTTCTACCAGTTAAGCGCGTTTGACGTGTAAAGAATTGTTAATTTCTTGTCGAATGAAAATGTAATTCTCTCCCATTTTGCTTTTCATTTATCGTCAAATTTGTAACAGCGGCATTTGGCCTGCGTTCGACGTATACGCCTCGTGATTGCTTGATCTTCATCCCGCGCCCGTGAGGGATATTTGAAACTAAACTCCACAGTTAACTGGTTAAATTTCTAGTTTTGGTTCCGTTAATTAAATGACTCTTCGAGGCACGCGCTTTTAAAGAAAATAAGAACCTTGGTTGCACAGAATTTTTCTTAACCTTAATCACAGCAAGACACAAACAACCTACTGATGCGTTTCGATTTGCATAAATTTTGTTTTCCACTTATTTACGCATTTATCATTGGTACATATCATTGCAGACTGAATGAGAAACTTTAAATAAAATATTAAACCGTATGACTATGAGCAACTTTTCGAGGCGTGTTAAAATATATCCCATCGTGCATGAAAAGCTAAGGTGGTGTAGTTTTTAACTCTTCTGTAAAATGTTAACGTGTAAAAATGCGATTAGAGGAAGCGTCTATCAGCCAACGATGCGGCGAATTGCGTTGCGCGGGGGCCGGCAGTCGAACAGTGACGTTTTAGCATAACTCTTGTGCGCAGGAGGGCTTCAAGGAACTGTGGAGCAGGTCCTGGAAGTGTTTACGAGCGGGCAGAGGCTGCGTCATCTGAAAAATTTCCGTCCGACAAGCAATAGAGCGTCGTTATTTACGAGGGGGTCGTGTTACAACCGGCGAGGAGAGAACCTTTTCTCTATCGCGTGCAGCGTTGTGTTTCGCGCGATTAATAAGATAGGGCATTCATCCTGCGAGCTATCCGAACGGTCTTGTTTGCTATTGCAATTCAGAGATTCGAGCGAACCTGTGTCGCCACGTTCGAGGGAGGGGAACTGCGATCGGTCTCTCGATCCCGGACGAGATCGTTCGATCCATCGTGGATCGGTTGTTCGGGCGTTCCGACCGGTACAGGTGCGGCGCACAGGTGTCGTCCTTGATCGATCTCCATCGTTTTCGAAACGGGCTCGGACGATGTCTCGCGCGGATCGATTCACTTCCCTCTTTCTGCGCGACAATTAGAATCAATAGTCTCAATCAATGAAAACAAAAACGTGATGTACTATCCTTTTGTTCCGGAGTGTATAAGACGACCACGTATGTTCCGCGACAAGAGAATACAACGAATTCTCGATATATGTCAACAACACGGGTCCTGGCAGCGTTGGAGTTTCTCCAGGCCTCAGAAGGATTTCCTGTATTTTTTGCTGATTCATAATAGTTAAATGTAAGGAATCAAATATAAGATGACTGCAAATATAAGATTTCTTTCTAAACTATATAGATCGAAGTACCTCAGTAATTTCTACAGAATTTTTAAGAATAATCTAGTGTGACAGATGATAAATAACAAAATCACAAGGTGAGAAATACTGTAAAAAATGTAGATTTGTGATGTGTTAACCCATAAGGCCCTAAGTGGGTCTTGTATCGTCCAGGAGGCATAACCGAGTCATGTTATGTTTACACTCCTCGCGCGTTAGAGGTGTCTCGAGCTTCCTGACTCCTCGCGGGGTACGCTAGTGGGGATAATTCAGCGACGTTTATCATTCAAGCCTCGACGACATGAATAGAGAAATAACAGTTTCTTTTACTTTCGGAAGCCACGGCAACCGTTAAGAACGCAGTTATCAATTTTCTCAACTTTGGAAAGTAGTCTGAGTATTTATCACAGGCGACATTTATCGTCCAGGTCTCGGCGACAAAAATTATGGAATAATAATCGCCAAGGGAAGGTAAGGCAAGGGGTTCACTATAGCAAGTAATAGAAAACGCGCACACGACAATATCTTTAGGCTCCGATAAATGATACAGGTCTGAAACAGAAAAATAGTCCCAGAACGATCTTCGAGGGGATAATCGATCAAAGCGAATCGATAGCATTGAGCGAAGGTCATTCTTGAATTTGGCTAGTCAGCTCGATCCTACACATTTACTTGTAATAAACTGTAATACACTTGATCCTCCGGTTCATCAATTATTCAGTTCAGTCCGCTCCTAGAAACATAGCGAAGTGCGAGTTTAAATATAGCAAATAATAGAAAACGCGCACACGACAAGAGGTCTGTGTGTGTGTGTTTGTGTGCTCGCTTTTCCATTCTCGTTCGAAACCGATTGGAAAGTCCGCTTTATATGGGCTCGCCGCGAGTGAAGATGTTCCGCGCGGATATCTCCTTAATCACGTCCCGCCGGTCAGGTTTGCCGGTCGGGTTCGACCCGACCCGACCCGGCTTTCGAACGGCCTTGCAGAAACCGTTTCCCCGTCCCTGATCGGCTCGCAAAACATATCGGGCTCGGACGGGACCCGTTGTTGCTCACCCCGATCCCAATCGGATGCAAGACGCAAGATGCAAGATGCAACTGAAACACGGACGAGGATGCCACCGCTCGAAAGGTGACGCGGTCAATCGTAGTTTCACGGGAAATATCCGCTTCATGATCATGCCAGATCCTGAAGAGCTATCATTTCTCCTTTTATCGAAGTCGAACAGTTGTTTCGAATGACCTTAGAAATCGCCCTGTTCAAGGAAATAGATTTTTGGGACACCCTGTATGTAGCTTTGCCAGCCTGCGTAGAACAGCTTTTGCAATTGTTGTTAGATATTATGAAATTATAGCATAGAATTATTGCCGGATGTAATGTAAACCAGCGAAATATGTAACTAACTAAACCTGCCGAGCATTAACAGTGTCTGGTAAATATTGCTTTGTAAACATGGCAACCCTAAATTTATTAACCCTTAGCACTCGAATGGCGACTGTAAAGAGCCACTAAAAATTGCTGTATCATTGTTCAAAATATTTTTCACATTATTCCTATTACTATTATTATTCCTATTATATTTTTCACATTTTTCCGTTATTATTAAGAGATCTGTTCCTCTGTTTTCCCTAAATGAATTTTTATAGTTTCAATAATTGCAAAATATAATAAAATATAATATTAATGAGGAAAATTAATTCTTTAGCTCCCATAGATTGCAATTGATGTATAAACATTTTCTTTTTGCGCAAAGGTCCACAGTCCGACTAAACGATAAACGTGTTCCGAGAATTTGATCATTTTTCGAACGGAGTGTTAGCGATCGTCACGATTGAAGCAAACGAGGCCTGATGTATTCTCGGACAAACAATTACGCACTTCCTGCAATACGTTCGGTTGATATTCTAGCTCCGTATAAACAACGCGCGGTTTCGTTTGAAAATTTCGTTCGAGCTCGACTATTCTCTCTGCGGCTGATTGGGGGCGCAGCGCACATGCCCGTCTTAATTGCCGTCATGGAATAGTTCCGATGGGACGTCATTGTTATTATGAAGGTGACTGTCAGCATTGGAACGCGGGTTCGGAATTTTTCTGGGGAAAATGTCCGATAACGAAGCGTCAATAAAAATTAAGATCACCGGCTGTGCCTGTTACCGCCTCCGCGGAACACGTTGTTGATTTCAGAAATTTCTTCAATTGACGCTGGAACGCAATGAAAATTACGCGAATCCCGAGAATAACAAAACGTGGCACAAACGCGATAAAACAAAATGTATAGTCTGTGACAATGAGCGTACAGTCCTCGAGGGACTGTGCACATGGCTTGCACGACAAAAGATGGCAATTGACCGAACATGCGTGCGAAAAAGGGTGGTATTTAGAAAGAAAAAGAATTACCCGGTTTTGTTACGCTTTACTCAATTGTTGTCTCGTTGTTATTGTTATTATTGTGACGCTGTTGCTATATTTATATATACGTTATTTTGCCTCCACTAAGGGTTACAATTTCTTTTTACATCAGCTTCTCCTTCTATCGCCGCCTTGCCATCTTCATTTAACCTAACTTAACCTTGACTTTTAACTTAACCTAACTTGTCCTAACTTATACGTAACTTAAAATAGACTTATGAACTACGTAGAGAGAAAGATATATTATATATACGAAAGACCTTATATTAATAACCTTAAAGTTACCCCCCTCCCATCATCCACTCCACTATTTTCCTCTCTCCCCTCTCTCCACTCTTCCACCCTTCTCATCCATTCCTCACCTTCTCCCTCGTGACGCTGTCACTATTCTTTTTATTCATTATTCTACGTGGGCTGTCGGACGTTCGTTATCCTAAAAATTTTGTTTTCTACTTTGCAGAGTGGAAAGCTCAGCGTTGCAGTTGGTGTACCCGCTGGATTCTCGTCCGGTGCAGCTAATCTTCCGGGGGTTGCAGGTGGTCAAGGAGAAAAGAGCCCTCCTTCGGGATGTCTCGGGTGTCGTCAAACCAGGCGAGCTTCTGGCCGTCATGGGCCCTTCAGGTATGCACCAAATTTCCGTCAAACCGAGCTCGTTAACGTCACATCAACTTCCGCTAAACGAACATTAACCTTCAGTGGACGGGAACGATTTTAAAAATATTTTCCGACGAGTCGAACGCATCTATTTTCCCAATTTTCCTTCGTAATTTAGCCTCCACCTTCTGACGATCGATTTAGAATATTTTTACGTTGGTGTTAACACTTTGAATGGGCAATACCAAATCAAAATAAACTCCTACTTCAGTGAATCCAAGAAATTGCTTCTTTTTTGGATCCCTTCGCATATTGGAATCACACATAATGAAAATAATAATGGTCGACGTACTACCTAAAAAAGCATCTTATATCTATAAGATAGACAAATTCTTCTTATTTTTATAAAGTAATATAAAATACTCACTTTTAATGCTCCGTAAACCTAGTGTTAATAAAAAAGAAAACAAAACACTTT
This sequence comes from Halictus ligatus, assembly GCA_028454255.1. Taxonomy (NCBI): domain Eukaryota; kingdom Metazoa; phylum Arthropoda; class Insecta; order Hymenoptera; family Halictidae; genus Halictus; species Halictus ligatus. The sequence goes on along the minus strand of CM052139.1, from coordinate 1,793,331 downwards.
GAATGCCAAAACCTAATCTCAAAAATTTCGAGATGAAAATAATGTATTTGACGAAATAAACATACGTTGTTAAGACGTATGCTGAAAGTACTGCATCATTCTCGTAGTATTCGTTACAGCGAATGCGTTACCACAAAAATTCATTTGCAAGTCCAGATAAATAATTTCGTCCACCGTGTCTGCGAGAGGCGGCATTAATCGCGTCATATTCGAAGTGTTAATGTCGAGTTCGCGGGAAAAGTGTAAACCGGAGGGACAGCTCGAAGTGGTAGAATAGTTTTTAATAAAACATTCGGATCGCCACGATTTTCACGATTCGTTCGACTATTTTTGTTAAGGTTGCGGCAAAACCACGTTGCTGAACTGCCTGTCGGGCCGCGTGGGCGTGGACGGGGGTGAAATCTGGCTGAATCGCGAGAGGCTGACGAAAAGATGGCGCCGAAGGATCTGCTACGTGCAACAGCAGGACGTTTTCTTCCCCGATCTGACGTTACGGCAGACCCTCGAGGTGAGTGTCTCAACCTTTCCCAGCCGAGCACGCGAAAAGAACGACGAAACGCAAGCGGAGACCGACGCCATAAAAAAGAAATGTTAATATCATTCGCTACATCGAGCCGGCCTCGGCCTTAAAGGAAAAAGCAACGACCATAAACCGTTGCGACAACAATCGGGGGACGCTCTCGCACATAGAATTCTATGGACCAATAAATTCCGATCGTTTCGTCCGAGGAAATTTGCAATCCAAATAACAAAAATTATATCCCGCGTTATGCTATTCGTAACGTCGCTAGATAAGGGAAGGAGCTGTTTCATTTTCTTGTCCGTCATAAAAATTCGTCGGAAGATTCTCTTTACACCGATTTCTCTGTACATGTCGCCAACGCCTGGACGATAAACGTCGCGGATATCCCGTGAGTGATTTAGAAGAGTCTACGATAATAGTGCCGCGCAAGAACAATTGGCATAGCGCTTACGGTTGAATCAAGAGAAATTCATAGAATTAAAAATGTTTCCTGTTCTTTTGAATTTCGTAAAAATTGAAGGAAAAACGAGTTTCGTATCAAAATCTGTGTAACGCGAGAATTGGAAGGTCTACATTCGGACGAAACTATGATAGCGCTGCTAGGCGATCCAGCAAGTAGAAACGGACGAGCATGGTCAGACTGCGGCGCACGATATCCGCGCGCCTACTCGAAACGAAAGAAAATAGGACAAATTTAGTGCATCATTCTATCATTGCTGTAACGAATTTTCACCTATGCACCTTGAAACGAATCTCTGCGATATTCCATCCGTTGTTGTTCGAGCATACTCTTCGATTCTGAAGAAATCTACTTTCCAACTAGATTCTTATTCAACGCTAAATCTACCCGGTCAAAATTTTCTGCTTCACAATTATCGTGATTATAAAATACTGGATGAATGCTGAAGGAATAGGAAATTACTAAATTAAATAACTAAATTCAATCTTCTCTCTATAAGACTCTTCTATAAGACGTTTCGTTTTCATATGCTTTGTGCTTGGTAGGTTTAGTGTTAAAATTCAGTGGTCAACTCGAACATGTTGTTGTTCGAGCATACTCTTTGATTCTGAAGAAATCTACTTTCCAACTAGATTCTTATTCAACGCTAAATCTACCCGGTCAAAATTTTCTATTTCACAATTATTGTGATTATAAAATACTGGAGGAATACTGAAGGAATAGGAAATTACTAAATTAACTAAGTAAATTCAATCTTCTCTCTATAAGACTCTTCTATAAGACGTTTCGTTTTCATATGTTTCGTGCTTGGTAGGTTTAGTGTTAAAATTCAGTGGTCAACTCGAACATTTTCTATCTTCTCGGTGCAATCCTGAAGAATCCTGCAATCGTAGGTGTCGGGTCCATTTTGACCCAGAGTATCGAAATCGTAATTACTCAACCTCTAGCAATTACTTAAGAAGAATATGTTCCACATTAGGAATAACAGAAATACTAATGGACCTAGAAGGGGTGTCGTCAAAAGTATGTTTATAAAAATGGATAAATAAGAATGTGAATCGGCCGTACAAGCATCGTCAGTTTCACAGTTGTGCGAATGGTCGGAGGGTTAATTTCCAATAGTGAAGATGTTGGTATTGCGACGGGATCTCGAAGCCCCGACATTCCCAGACTCGGCTGGCTCGTTTCAGTAACCTAATCGCCGGGTCGCGCGCGTGCAGAGAAGAACACCCCTCGAGGAACAGAATAGGAAAGCAATGGCCGCGATCGCGACATTTCCTTGTTTTCCCGGAAAACCGGCCGGCAACCGTGCCAAGTTTATGGGCCGCGATTTACGAGGGCCCGCGGCCGAAAATTAGGAGGACACCTACTCGCGTTGATGCGCGCGAGGAATGCGGGCCGGGAGCCAAACTGCGTCGACACCTCGTCGAGGATTTCGCACCGTACCTTCGGAAAGTATCATCGATCCCCCCGCCACCGAATTTTCTTCGAATCCGTTTAAAAGATTTTCCGAAGATTTTCGAACATCTCGTGATCGATAGTTCTCCTGTTCGTCGAATCGACGCGACGGGTCGAAATGTTTTCGGGGAAAGTTGCACACCGTTGTGGACGAGGCTTTAAAGGATCGAAGGGGCCGCGGTCGGCTCGACGAACGCGAACGGACGCGCCATTTTCTCAGCAGCCGCCGAGTCCGTTACACAAGAGGATCCGTTATGCGGAGAGAGAAAGTGCTGGCCGATGATATTTCGCCGCGTGCGTTCTATAGCGGTCATCCCACGGCTACGGGGAAACTGGACTACTCGTAACGAAACGTGTTTGCCACGATCGGCCGAATTTTCGCAGCTTTCGAGCTCTGCATTTCTGCCCGGCGAATCACCATAATCTCCCGTCGAAATTAACGCCGCCGCACAGTCGGCAATTTCGACAAAATCGGATTCAAAAACACGGAACTTTCGATAGGAATGAGGCAGAGCGATGAAATTTTTTTTAAATTGAAGCTGAAACTCTGTGGAATATGGGAAAAATAAGGAGACTATGGTACGAACGTTTTTTAACCTTGAGAAAATTCGTTAAACTTGCAGAAATTGAAGGAAATTGTGGTTGTTCCAATATCACTGGTGGAAAATTTTTTTTTAATATGCTATACATCATTTCCCATATATTTTTTCAAGCCGATTTCTTAGTTTTAAGAAATTTCCTCCAAATTTTAATTTAATTTACGTTAATTTTCTCCGAAAATTAGACTACGACCTCAGAATTTTGCAAAAAATAGATTTTGTGACAAAGACACTAATGAAATCACTTTTTCGTTGAAATGATTGGATGATAATAATCTCCCTATTGTTCCCATATTCTACAAAGTTGCAGCTTTAATTTAAACCGAATTTCATCGCTCTATCTCATTTCTATCGAAAGTTCTGTGATTTTGAATCCGATGCCGAAATCGCGAAAACGTGGTCAAAACCTCACAACTTATTAAAAAATTATCGGTTCTGCTTTAAAATTGGTATTAGGCCGTTTTGGGGGTCGCTGATCACGAATCTGAACTTGCAATTAACAAATTCGCCGTCTCACATTGACCTACACGAGGGGAAAGATTACTTTTCCGGATAGCAAACTCTACCCTTTGTATTGTGTAAAGTAGGTATTCTATTCGCACTTCATAATTTCCAAAGAAAAAAGAATTGCTTGTCTTTTCACGTACAATAAGATCCCATAATCAAAAATATAGGTTTCCACTTGAGAAAACAAAGTTGACCTTCAAACGACCTTGAAAACGCCATCCAAATAAAAAACTGATACATAACAGAGAAATAATATAACAGAGTTCATCAATTCTTTTTTGTCATGACTGCACAAAATCCCCCGTCCAGTGACAATGAAAATTCTCAATCACCTTGAATTTTGAGATCTAATCAAACCGAAAACGCTCAACGAAATACCAAAATTTATTTATAAGCCTGGACAAGTCATTCCGCTTCCCCGTTTTCGGGAAACGGCTCGCTGAAAGTGCCTGTAAATCAAACTCAAACCCAAACTCATGTTCTTGAGTTGAGCTAAATTTTTATTTAAAAATCGTGACTCCCGGTGAAAAATATGAACTGCCCCCGGCACCTTCTGCATAGAGAACACGCACGCGGAGAGAAAAATCCACCGGCTTCGTTAAACGTTCGGGATCCGAGCATGATAAAAATGTCGCGCACGTTTCGCAGACGCGGCGACGTTCGCCGTGGCTGCCGGGAATTTTCGATTTTATCGATCCACGTGGAAAAACTCGAGCGAAGCTGCGCCCGGTCGATCCTCGGATGCTCCAGTTTCGCGTTCGACGAAGCCTACCGTCTCGCCCGCGAACTATCTATTTTCTATTCAATTCCGCCGTTTAGTATCGTCTCGGCCCGGGGACGGCCTGCATGTTTTCCCCGAGATGACAGCCGTGTTCGACTGCAATGCAGTCGCGAGGCGAGGCGGGGCGAGGCGGGGCGGGGCGAGGCAAGGCGAGGCAAGGCGAGGCGAAGGCGCGTTTTCCCGTGTCACACAACAGCCAAACGGAGACAAAGCCTGCGACAGAATTCTAAAGAGGCGGCCGGTGCCGTGTTTTCCTTCGATTCCGCCTCGCTCCGCTCGCTTTGCTCGCTCGAGCACGCGCGTTCCACCGAATTATCAGGTGCGCGCGAACGCGAGGAAAGTCCGCGCACTACGTGCCGAATCGCGAGCCGCTTATGGTTGCTCGCCGGGCGAGGCGTGCGGCACGTTTCGGTTCCAAAGGTAACGCCGTCGAACACGGTATAATCGATCGAGAGCCGCTTCTACGCAACCTCAATCTTTTATTTAATTTTTCGCAAGGAAATCGAATTTTCAACCTTCAGAATTGTTTCACTTTAATTACGAATTAGTTTTATTTCGCGGAGCTTTTCAGCAAAGTACTCGAAGCTTGTACTAACCCTGCCAAACACGAAACAAACAAAAGTGAAACGCCTTGTAGGTGTGAAATGATTCAATTTCCGATTTCAGTTTCCATTATAATACGTGTTTAAATAGCGGATGTCAATTCCGTAATTTCCTGTAAAAGCACCTCCACAATTTCGATCACTGCAAAATGGAAAACCGGTGATTTGACGGTGGTAGGTTCAGCGATAATTTTGGTGGGGAGGAAAATTGCCAGTGGCAATCTTAGGGCGTTCTCCCGAGTCCCTCAAGGTCACATGGGTCATCATGGCGGTAGAAACATAGACAACCTGGTCACATATAGAGGACTACAAGATTTACGATATCCAGGCACTGAATGCACTAGTCCTGGCAGGAAATGAATGAAGATCACAATTGCATTACGGGAAAACTTTCTCCAAGAGATAGCAAAGTTATCTCGGAAACCTTGACTTAACCAGTTGACTGTGATTGACGAGTATACTCGTCAAACTCTAATGCTGTGCGGTTAACGTTAGTGAATTGTTAAATTCTTATCGAACAAAAAAGTAATTCTTTTTCATCTAGCTTTACAAGGGTTTTGGCTTCTGTAATGGCCGCATTTCGCTTGCGTTCGACGTGTATATTCGTCACTGCTCGATCTTGATTCCGCCCGGTGGGGGAGTTTTCAAATTAAACTCCACAGTTAACTGGTTAATAATAATATTTTCGGAAAATTATTTCTCGTCACTTAACCAGTTGACTGTGATTGACGAGTATACTCGTCAAACTCTAATGCGGTGCGGTTAACGTTAGTGAATTGTTAAATTCTGATCGAATAAAAAAGTAATTCTTTCTGAGTTAGCTTTACAAGGGCTTTGGCTTTTATAATAGCCGCATTTGGCCTGCGTTCGACGTATATATTCGTCACTGCTCGATCTTGATTCCGCGCGGTGAGAGAGTTTTCAAATTAAACTCCACAGTTAACTGGTTAATAATAATATCTTCGGAAAAATTATTTCTCGCCACTTAACCAGTTGACTGTGATTGACGAGTATACTCGTAAAACTCTAATGCGGTGCAGTTAACGTTAATGAATCGTTAAATTCTTATCGAACAAAAAAGTAATTCTTTCTCATCTAGCTTTACAAGGTCTTCGGCTTCTGTAATGGCCGCGTTTCGCCTGCGTTCGACGTATATATTCGTCACTGCTCGATCTTAACACATTAAAGGCGGGGGATCTTGACGAAAGTATGCTAGGTTTTCGTCCTAGAGCGGGCGATATTTTGTGTAATCATAAAACCATTTAGACTTAAAAAAGTTTATTTAAACTCTTAAAACTACAAGAAATATTAAAACAAAACTAAACACTAATTACAAAAAATGTTCGCATAACGCAAAAAAATGTTCTCAAATTGTCTGCACATATATCTTTATTTCCGCGTGAAACCATATTGAAGGACTTCAGAATTTACTGTAAGTAGAATTTGTACAACCGAACAGCTTCGAACCACAAAACATACTAAATACAAATGTAAAGCGTCGCATGGATTGCGCAATGTGGTTGCAAACCGTACTAATCCGACTGCCGCCTTTAAGCTACAGTCGAGATAAATCGTAGTACTACGACTCCCGCCTTTAATGTGTTAATTCCACCCGGCGTGGGAGGTTTTCAAATTAAACTCCACAGTTAACCGGTTAGATTCGCGTGTTCTCGACAAATCAAGGGGTGAATTCAAAGGGGTGAACGATGAAAGATCATACTTCGCAGGATCATTTCTGTAGTATGTAGCGTCCGGTCGTACGCACACAGGAGAGTTTTCTTTCGTGCAAACGGCCAGCGTAATTTACGACTCTCCTTCAACGAAGCTATCTTTGAGTGGACACTTTCCAGGCCTAGTCGAAGCATGTTTATTAGAGTTTTGTCCGAAAGTCCTCAATAGCAAACCGAGACCGTCGTAAATTAAGAGACGAACTGAGGGGCACTTGAAGCAGACCCAACGGCCTATCGACACTTGGGTCAGCCGGAAGGAACAGGGGCGAGATAAAGAAAAAGAACAGCTCTGATTAGAAGGACCCGAAGCGTGGGTTAGCCAATCAGGGTTGTTCAGGATTTTCACCAGGTCAAACGAAGGCGTTAAAGAGGGAGTCGGAGGAGACAGTCTTCCAGAGACACACTCCGAAATACGGTCGTCGAGTCGTCCTGGATAGACAACGTCATAAACCGCGAGACCCGCGAATCTTAGTTCCATTGTACATGTTAGAAAAATTGGTACGAACTGCCCTTTTCCAAGGTTCTGGGGCAAGTGCCGTATGGTTCATCACGGTCCTCTTACCAAAAGGCATAGCCTTCCCCACTCCTTCCCCCAGATCCTTCAGGACAAAGAGTCCCTTGTCTTTGGCAATACGACGTCGGGTCGCTCGCCTTTTCTAAACATCCTCATCTTCGATAAACAGTCAATGCTTAGACAATCGATAGCTGTGAGACCGAAATCGGTCATCAGCCATCGCGTTGCCTGCTGCCACGACCGTTTAGTTTCACGGGCCACAAACATTATAAAGCCCTGCCATAAATCTGTCAAGGAATAAACATCCCTTCGGCCATTCTACCCAAGACCTCTCATTAAAACTGCGTTGACGCAAACATACATACACGAAATAAACACGGTCAACAGTATGGCACTGTTCATTTATAAAGACTCCTACCCACAAGTGTATCTGTTGTTCTCCTGACTGTATTTTTTAACATTTCCTACCGACACTTCACGTATGTATACCTACCGCGACCGGTCTTTAGCACAACTTATATTTTTTAAATATAGAATGAAGATAATAACCAATTTGACAGTATAAAAATATAGTTTCTTTTATTTAGGAGTATATAATGTACATTTTATTCGTTTTCACCGCATTTTATGTTCGATTATATTCTTATCAATAATCAGAGAAAATGGTCAAATGACCGGTCATGGTAGGTAAGACAGACTACACGTTTTTCTCAGAAAATAAACAATAAAAAAAGACGTGAATATTGAAAAACGTATTATACGCATATTTTAGAAAAAGTCGTGAAGTTTAAAGGCGATTCAATTACGTTGTACATAGTTGTAAATTCTAATCGAAATTTTAAAAATGGTCATTTGACCGGTCGTGGTAGGAATAGTGTTAAATGGCGATCGGTTTGGGTAGCGGGTTGCACTCGGAAAGTGCATCGACGCGGTGTTATGCACCGTACGGTGCGAGATCGGTATCCGGAAAGGGGTCAGGCCGATTCGCTGGCCAAAAACAGATCCGGTCCCGGGGAAGGGTGTAATCGGCGGCGAGGCTCGTCGGCCGGCTTGATCTCCGCACCGGCGCGTTATCGTAATTGATTTAACGATCGCGATTACGAGCGTGGGGGGGCCGGTGCATCCCCGGGGATACGTGTCAGATGGTAATAATAGACACAAAGTGGGCTGGATATTACGAAACGGAAATGCACCGGGGCGAGAGCGCGAGCGCGCGCGGCCGCTTTTGCTTACGTTACCGTTTGATGCCGGGTTAATGGCGGCCGAAACGATACCGATCTATATACCGGTCGGCCGGTGTACCTACGCCGACGCGCGGCTACCTCGATCCCGATCGACCGGATCTTTTTCTTCTTTCTCCTTTTCTCGACGATCGATTTTATCGTGTTTTCGTTTCGTCGGTTACAGTACCAGGCGAGGCTCAGGCTTCCGGACACGTTCTCGTACTCCCAGAAGATGCAGTGCGTCGATCATATCATCGAGGTCCTCGACCTCGTCGGCTGCCAAGACACCAGTGAGTATCGTCGCGACATGACGCGTATTTTCATACGTATTTTGGTCAATGCAACATTTATGCACACGGTTTTTTCTTCGCGATCTCGGAGAACTTGCGGAAATCGACGCTTGGCTCGCCGGACCCGCCAAACGACGGGATCGTTTATAATTATTCGTAATTTACGGTTGTCGACATTGTCACGATGTGGCCGTGAGGAATTATTCAACAAATTTAGTTTTTTTTCTTTTTTTTGGAAGGTATATGTTATTTAGAGTATGGTTAAAAATGTGAATCGACACGTTATCTTTGTAAAGTAATATGAAATAGTCACTTTTAGTGCTTTTAGTGCTCCGTAAATCTAGTGATTTGATCTTAGTGTTGGTTGTTGTGTAGCTAGATTTTTAAAGTGGGAGCTATAATTTTTAAATACTATATAAATCACAATATAGATCTGTATAGATTCAATGTTCTTATTCTGAGTATTCTTATCTCCATTGAAAATATTCTGAGATGTCTGGACATCATTACTATGCTTTTGATTTTAGACTTTATGCGACGATTTTATTTTTTCAGAAATTTAATATTACATTAATCAGAACAACTGTATAATATCAAGATTGTATTAAATACGCAGTTTTATAATAGTAACAGAGCTACTCGCTTTTCAAGCTACTTGAATTTCTCGAGACACAGGAAACACCCTTACAGAATTTACAAAAATTCGAAGTTGCGGAGGGTGAACCATTCCCTGCTGGATGTCTCCGTTCGAACCTGATCGTAAAAGGGAAAATTAGGCGAGGTTTATGTCATCGCATCGCTGGTCCACACATTGTTTCAAAAATACAAGAAACCCAAAATCGTCTTCAGAACAGCAAATCTCGAAGTCTCCTATCTCATCAAGGACATCGAATCCCGGAACCTGATGACATAAACCCCCCCTATTTCAGCGTGGACAACAACATATAATAATTCGAATAAAATGGCGGACCTGGAACACAGAAGAATCGATCGATAGTCCTTGGAGCTTCTGCCGGAATTTTCTCCGCGAAACGTCGCTCGCGATGATTCTCTAAACCCGTGTCCCGGTTAGGGAGATCAAAGTATTCGCGATCGAGACCAGTACACAGAATTGTCCCACTTTCGTCGTTCCAGGTCCGCCAGTAAATTCGCCGGTAATTTGTTTATGCACGGACCCCGTAACAAATTTACGACTTCCACCGGTAAGGAACAGCCGTTTCGTCTTTCAGTCGCGGCGCGGTCCGTTGATATGCCTGCCGATGATTCTGATCGACGATTTCCGCGGTCGTAACTTGTCCACCGTTTCCCATAAAACCCGGTCCGGAACGGAGCCATCGGCGTGCGCGTCTGTTCCCATACATTATCCGCAACGAGCATCTCGAATTAACGTTCGATATCGAGTTTTACTCCGGCCTCTCTCCTTTGTACACCTGAAACTCCGAGTTTCTTTTCGCTCGCAGAAAACCGACGGGGACGAGCTCCGGGAAAGTCAA
>CM052139.1:1736973-1774789 GCA_028454255.1 Halictus ligatus | reverse complement strand
TGCATCGGCTTTAGAATTGACAACATTAATAACAATTGATAGTGTGCTCAGTCACCCGCTGCAATTGCGCTTGTGGCTTGCAAATCGTTGCTATCTGTAAAAATAACAAAGAGTCATCGGGGAAGACAAGGTTGTATCGAACGTTTATTACAAATTTACACAGCGTTTCCTTAACTCTATCATCTCTCTTACACTTATGCATATCGACGACGGAAGCAGAAGAAACAAGTAGGAGGCACTCTGTATTTAGCACTTTTGCCGATTAGTCTCGCGATAGCGGGAGAGAGAGAAACAAAAAAAAAGAGCTGACGAACGATCTTGATCGATCAGATTAATCTCTTCCGATTTCCATAGTGCGGCGGCGAGTAATTTCCGCTCGCGGATTAAGTTGTTCTCCGTATCGGTCGAATCTCGGACAGATACCGATCGCGACATCGGCCAATAGATTCGTTCGTTCCGAGTTAATCGAACGTCGCTCAAATTTAACCTTCGTTTCCTGTGCCATATGGTATTCCCGGTTACGCAACCAGCTGGTACGGCGTGCAAACGCGTGCAAATACTTTTCATCGGTGTGAACCGCGCTATTAACGCTCCGCGAATCGGCTCGTTTGCAAATTCGCAAATTCGATTTTCCTTCCACATTCCATCCGCGCGCATATAGACTTATCGTATTATCGAGTCGTAGAAAGAAAAAAGAGTGGAATTCCGATCGAACGTGTTCGCTTCCGGTTGCCATGCAGAAAAGACGCGACACCCGCGAGCGAGGCAGCCCGCGCCCGCCGCGGGCAACACTCTGGGCGCACTTCCGGCGCCGTACTTGGAAAAATATATCTCTATTAAAATTGGAAAGTTTGCGATTTCGGCGAAAAGCGTCGCGACCTCGCGACCGTGCGATCCGACACCGGCGAGACGACTCGTTCGAGTCGTGGCGGCTCGGACGAAGAGGAACAAAGGTCACCTCGTTCCCGCTTCACGCGTTGTCGCTCCCGACCACGGCTTTCGGCGACGCTTTCACGGGTCCCGGCAGCAGCAGCGACAAGAAGAAGCAGACTAAACAAAGAAAACGAGAGCGGTCGATCAATACGGTGTTAGGGCGAGGAGAAATAATATTTGGAGAGATGGGTGGTTAGGAGATCAGAAACGTCACTTGGGAAATAGTAGTCTGTACAATCATCTCAGCTCGCCTGTTCGTTGGGCGTTACACTCTTCACCTCGCGCTCGACACTGACGCTTCTTTTTTCTAAAACGACACTTGCCATTTTTGACCTGAGCCGCTAAAAACCGTTGGCCATTGTGCCCTTCGTAATTGTTAGCCAGCCGTCTGTTTAGAGCCGCTCAGGTACTCCATTTTCTAGGAAAACCCACCGTCTTCTCCTTCTGGTGGCCATGTGCAATTCCCATGGCCCTCAGGTCGAAGATCTGTGTGCCTTCATTCTTTCTCTCTCTCTCACTCTCTCATCTCCTACAACGGAAACATCCGCGGAAAATGTCGATGGACTTACCAAGCGATAGGACACCGAGTCCGACGAGCGCCGCGGCAGGCTCAACGTCTATTATGGCCGACAAGTAGAGATTCCCGAGAATAGCTCCCAGGTTGCCGAGATTCGTGAATACTCTGACGCTGGTCGCCCTGTTGTAATAATCGGAGGATTTTTTTAGCGTCGAAACAAGTTTCCAGAAAGTTCTACGGCTCCGAAAGCACACGGCTTGCAGCCAAAGGCCACAAACGTTGGAAGAAATGTGACCTTCTTGGAAGAAATTGCTCGGAAACGAAAGCGTTACCTTAACGGGAGGGGAATGACTAGGACGCTGACGGCGGCGACCGCGTTGCTCGCGATTTTGCCGGTGACGATGATGGCGGCTGACAGCGTTAGGATGTTCACAGGCTCAGGCACCCAGCTCACCCCGAGACCGCTGCCCGTCGATATCAGAAAAGCAGCGACTGCGAAGAGAAAATTCGCATCCGCCCGTTGCGAACCGAAATTAACGTTCAAGGTTGTATAGTTTAGGGATAATTACGGTTTTATTACAAAGTATCTCGGTTTTATTACGGCGAATTATTTTCCGAGAGAGAGAGGGAGTTAACCCTTTCGCGACCAAGGTTGTCCGACGAAGAGACAAAGGATTCGTTTGATCAATCAAGAATGGGAAAAAAGTTCGTGAACTCACGGATCACCGTCTTCCTCCGGAAATCGGATCCGCTGATCAGTCCAGCTAGGAAGGCGAATCCCACGGTGGAGATCGCGATGATGGTGGACTTCAGGTACACCGAGCTGGTGATGCGCCACTGAAACAGAGACACGAGGCGCGCCATTAATCGGATGTGAAAGGGAGAAATTTATATATTACAATGAATGTTTTATATTAAGGTTTATTTGAAAGAGTTTTGTATTGAATTAATACGAAGAAAATTTTATACATTGAATTTTTGTAGTAAAAATTATTTAGGAAAAATTTATACTACAGTGAATTTTTTATATTAAAATGTATTTGAAAGAATTTTGTATTGAATTAGTATGAAGAAAATTGAATATATTGAATTCTATAGTAAAAATAATGTAGAGGAAATTTATATTACAATGAATGTTTTATATTAAGGTTTATTTGAAAGAGTTTTGTATTGAATTAATACGAAGAAAATTTGATACATTGAATTTTTGTAGTAAAAATTATTTAGGAAAAATTTATACTATAGTGAATTTTTTATATTAAAATGTATTTGAAAGAATTTTGTATTGAATTAGTATGAAGAAAATTTGATACATTGAATTTTATAATAAGAATTATTTAGAGGAAATTTGTATTATAATGAACTTTTTATATTAAAATGTATTTGAAAGAATTTTGTATTAGATCTGAAAAGAATTATTTGAAAAGAACAGATCGTCCCCATGAGCCCTTCTCGAGACTGCTCACCATTACGCAGATGTCGTACAAGTTCGGGCAGTCGTAATACGGTTTCAAGGTCACGGAGTACCGACGATCCAACAGATCCGCCAGGATCGGCGCCCGGTCCTCCGTCCACCGGCTGGCGTCGAAGTTGCTGATGATCATGAAGGTGTGCGGCACCCAGAGTCTCATCGTGTTGAACCTGCGCGAAACGAGCGTCGATGAATGATCGAACGCAGGCGATCTATCCTCGAGATTAACGGGTGATATCTCACAACAACGAGCTGGCGAATTGCAGGAAACCGAGCTGGGTGAACGCGCGCAGGTACGGCCGGGAATACAACAGCTTCGTGTTGTACCAGGCCGCTCGCATCTTCTCCGAATTCTCCTTGAGGAACGAGCCGTTCGACGGCTGCACCTTCGGGGAGCCGAGGAGCCTTCTGATCTACAACGGAAACGTTGCGGCCGAATGTTCTCGATCCTTTTTAGGAGATTTTCCCGCTCAGTCCGATTATTATGCAAGCACACGATTTTCCCCTAGTTAAAGCCCTTGGCCTTGGACTACTTTCTGTTTCAATATACAGTGATTTCTCTATATACGTCGCCAAGACCTGCATGATAAATGTCGCGGAACTACCCTCACCACCTCGGGATATACCTCGTGAGGGGTCACGAAGTTAAAGAAGCCTCGGTAAGCATAACACGGCTCGGATATGTCTCCTGGACGATACATGTCGTTGGCAAGACCCATGCTGGTGACATGTATCGAGAATTCACTGTACAGGGTGTCCCAAAAATGGCAGTAAACCTGCGGAAAGGTTGTTCCTAAGGCAAATCGAAGTAACTCTTTCTTTATCGAAAATTTCCGTCGCAGCTTCGTTAAGGAATTATTGAGGGAAAATGCGGACCAATCAGAATTTGTCCCAGCCAATGGCAACGCTACGCTCAGCGGGACCTGTCGCTGGATCGGAACTCCCTAACTACAGCGACGCTAATAATTAATAATTCCTGAACAAAACCGAAGCAGACACTTTCTTGCTAAGGAGAAAAGGCGACTTCGAGTGACCTCAGCCACCTCTTTCAAGGTTTTCCATTTTTGGCACACCCCGTGTACTTCTATCATGGGCTTCGATCATCGTTCTATTCACCGTAGGTCCAACGCGTCGATCATCGAGCCGAGAATCGCCGAGAATCGTCGATGATTAGAATGGTCGATGGTTAGAACCGTGGAGACTTACCGGAAACGAGTCCGCGGGCTTCCGGAAGTTGAGGGCGTACATCCTACGGAGGAGATTCAATGCCTCTTCGTGCCGGCCACTTTCGAGGAGCTGCTTAGGCGTGTACGGCAACGCGCAGGCCGTCAGGATGCCGACCAGCGGGACCATCGAGCAGATCAGCAAGTAGATCCTCCAAGCGGTGTACCGTCGGGAGAAGATCTCGACGTCCAATGGCAGCGGCACGATGGAGAAGCCCAGCGCTGTTCGACGGTGGTGCTTGTACTCGATTGGACAAACGGGACTCGAAATCGGATATTTACCTGCCGGCACGATGATCCCCGCGTTCATGATCAGACCAGCCCACCTGGTGAAGCCGGCCTTGTGCGCGGAGGAGTGGAACTCGGACAGGTAGCTGGCCACCATGGAGAACGGGCCGCCGACGCTGGAAACGGAGCGAGCATGGTTGTAGAGTGCAGTATGGTTGCAGTGCACGGCTGCACCATTAGCGGCATGCATTCGTGTCAAAGCATTCGCGACTCCTGATTTCTCAAGATTTTTCATTTCTCGAGAAATCAGAAGTAAGACTACATTTCTCGAAAGAGAATTCCAGAGAATTTTTAATAAAATATTGGGAAACTTATAATATTTGGAACATCGTTAATAATACTTATCGAAAGGGCAATAAACTTTAACTCCGTGTTTACTACTGTTCGATGTGTACATAACTTTGGAAACAGGGAACAAGTAGACGCTAGATGTAACCGATCAGTTTATTTGTGTAGAACTAAACTTTTATGAAGTGAAACGATACGCTTTTCTTTTGAAATGACTTCTTATGCGTCTAATGTAGAATCAGATAATATACTTCTTTTTTTTTTGTAACAAAATCTGTAACTCTAGAAAAATTTCTTTAATTTTGTGTGGATGTTGGCTTTATACAGAACGTCCAAAAGTTGCTGAAGAGTGGGTGTCCTTTTGGGTGTGCATTACCTCACGTCGACGTGCATTCGCAACAATTATTATAAATGTTCTATACTGCCTGTAGATATGCTTATACGTTCGCGATTGATTAGTAATATGCAATTTGAGTGAACTGAAAATTCATTTCCGAAAGTATGTTGTAAAATAAATGATATTTACAAGAATTTTCCTAGATTTCAATACAATTTCTCGAGAAATTCTCATTCAAAAAATGCTTTGATTCCACGGCATGCGCATCCTCAATTTTTGGCCTACTTCTAACGCTTATGCTACCAAATATCCGCATAATCTCATCAGCTCATGACCTGCGCGCGCTAGGTTAAACCTTCCTCTTTCGAACGAACCCTTTCCCAGCGCCAAAATATTTTGTTTTAAGGACGAAAAGTTGAGGCGCGTGAAACCATTTTTCACCTATTTCTGCCGGTAACCTGGTCGCTCTACCTTATCGCAAATCTACGGTTTTAGAAACGACGAGTTTACAAGTGAACCTTGGCGGTTCAGCCTCGCTTATGTTACCAAATATGTTCATAATCTCGTCAGCTCGTGACCAGCGCATTAGATTGAACCCTCCTCTTTCAAACGAGCCCTTTCCCAGCGAAAAATATTTTGTTTTAAGGACGAAAAGTTGAGGCGCGTGAAACCATTTTTCGCCAAATTTTGTCGGTAACCTGGTCGCTCTACCTTATCGCGAATCTACGGTTTTAGAAACGACGAGTTTACAGTGAGCCTAGGCGGTTCAGCCTCGCTTATGTTACCAAATATCTTCATAATCTCGTCAGCTCGTGACCAGCGCGTTAGATCGAACCCTCCTCTTTCGAACAAGCCCTTTACCAACAACAAAATACTTTGTTTCAAGGACGAAAACTTAATCCCCGTAAAAGCATATTATGTCGGTAACGTAGTCACTCTACTTTTGGCAGTCCGGGTCCTTGATTAAACAGTGTCGCGCGTGCTGAAGTTGAATTTTCTAGAATTCTCCATCGTACGTTTCTCCTCGTCAGAGGAATTCCACGTTGCGTTACATTCTAATCAGGCGTCGCGCAAAATCTTTGTTATCCGCTCGCGGCGCACGTGACAAGGAACAAACAGAGACACAGCCGCGTCCAAATTGAAACCGCGTGCTTTCTCGCGTGTTTGTTGATCGCGTCGCTTGATTTTTCGGTTAGTGTAACGCGTCCAATTCGCGCCTATTCCAACAGTCCTCTTGTTTCCACGAATAATTTTCACCGAGATAATTCAGACTATAAACAATACGCGCGAAAGATCGTCCGCGAACCTAATCGGAAACGACAATTCACAATTGGCCGTGCGCGGAGAGACGTCATCGGTGTGCAATTAAGACGCAGCATAGTCCTTTTACGCGAGGATACGCGCACGCGAGGCGCGGCTGCGAGTCTCGTTGGTATCGATCGTATTTATTCGTTTATCGCGATACACGTTTGAATATACGATAGGCGAAAACGAATGGGATACGTGTATCTCATACGCGCGCGCGTCTCGTACTCGAAATTATTTCTTCGGGAGTCTGTGGGTCCAGGCAGAAGGATTTTCTAATAGATGCATCAGCGACAATAGGAATTTTAATCGTGAATCAACAACTAATAACGTAATCTAATCGTTTTGTTTGGGGTTGATATAGGAACGATAATTGATAAGCTGATCTGAAACTTTTTTTCGCACAACACAATCCTTGAGAATTCTATTATTTCCGCTCCGATAGATAACAATTTGCCGATCGGTGTCGCTCACGCGTGCTTTCGTCATTTAACGAAATTGTGACTTCGCTCCGACTTTGTTAAAGACTGCCAACAAAAATGATCTCAGCTCTAGGAATTCGATGATCGGCCGCTAATGCTCGTACCGTCAAGCGTAATCTTTTCTATTTTTCGTCAACAAATACGCTGCGATTACTAATTACGCTGCGAAGGATTACGCAAAAGGAACGCGAAAATATGCGGCCATCGCAGTGTTAAGACACGCGTCTATTCGAGAGTCTACCTCGATCGTTGTTTTCGAGAGTAATCTCGCAGTAGTCATTCGAGAGCAGCTTTAAAAATGTTTGCTATCGGTGAAAAGATAGAGATCTATTCGAGTATTACCCGATAGAGCTCTCGAAACCGGTGACCACTGGAAAATTATATCTCTGCTACCTGCAAGCTAAACCGGACTGCAAATTCTTCCGCAAATTCGGACTTTTTGCAAATTCTTTTGCAGCGTGATTCGTTCGAAATGCGGCTTTGACATTTTCAAAAAGAAGGACATAAAGTTACCGGGTCAAACCCGGGGATCCGCGTGTCCACGATTCGATATTATTCGAAGTACACTGATTTCTCTATATATGTCGCGGAGGCCTGGAGGATAAACGTCGCGGATTTATCCCCACTACCGCGGGGTATAGTCCGTGAGGGGCCTCGAAGATCGAGAGGCCTTGAGATCGAAGAATCCCCTGAGAGTATTCGCTTTACGATATATGTCACTGGCAGGACCCGAGTTGCTGACATACATCGAGAATTCACTGTAGTCAAGTCAAACGTTACTGTCTTATAGTTACTTTCAGAATGCTAGGCAATGACTATAGTGACATTTGATTACAGTGGAGATCTAGCTAGAGAATGATCGCGGTAAAAGATCGACTCACGATCGTTCCATCCCGCAAAAGGGACGCGCGTCTTTGAAATCAGTGCTGACATAAGCTTCTTTGAAGCGTTAAATATTCAATCAGACGGACGCTATAGCACTGTCTGACATTCGCGTGGCGGTTAAAGATTAATTTACACAAGCTCGTTCAAACCGGTGAACGTAACCAGAAAATTTGCCAGTGGAAAGTTCTCCGAAATGATACGCGATCGGTGGAACTTTTTTCGCGTATAATGACGAGGTCATGCTAGATAATGATCGGCTTTCGATAGCTGCGCGTCGAACGTTGTGCCGAAGGTACGTATCTTATTTACAAAGACACGGACAAATTTGCAAATTTACGAACAATTTACACGTGCAGCCAACATGTTACGCAAAACGCCCAAGCTTGTCCCTGGCCATAAGTGGTCCACCAAAGGTCCACTAGAATTCTAGAGGTCAGAATTCTAAGAGGGTAGAATTCTAAGAGGTCATTCTTACTTCCTTATTTTTGGTTTTTCGTCAATGAAACCTTCGCCATCGCATTCGTCTCTTTTTTCTCAATTAAATCGACACCAAACACGACATGATTACGATCAATGTTCCGGACTGGACAGTTACGGTAGAGGTACACTAATTCCCAACTTCGCTTGTTACACGCGTAATCACGATCGTAACTATGTCGTGTTCGGAGTCGATCCAATCAGAAAAAAGAGACGAACGCGATGGTGAAAGAAGTTTCATAAAAAAAAATCAAAAATTAGAAAAATTGCAATTTACTCCCTCGCTTGTATTAGTACGAATCGAAAGTCGTCTTCAGATATACTTCGAGATATTGTACAGACACAGTCGTTGAGTCGTTGAGAACAGATCGGCCATTTTGTAAAAACCGCGAGACTCGTAAAATCTAGCAGTAGTTGTACATATTGCTATTAAAACTCAGTTCGCTCAGTGCAAACGCAGTTCGTTTATAGATAGAGTATAAACTAGCCACAAGATTATGACAGTTACGGCATAGGTCTTTTCGCCAGTTACGGAGAGAACGTCTCAGAATTGGGATTTCGGTAAATAATGAAGGTACTCACAGGACACCGGTGAGCAGTTTGACGGCCAGGAACGCGTAGTAGGAGTCGAGGCTGCTGCTGAGCACGTTGAGAACGGTGTCGAGGAGGAGCCCGACGAGGAAGAGGTTCCTGGTGGCGACGTGCGGTGTGACGCGATCCCAAACTAGGCTCGCCAGAATGATGCCTGCGTGCGATGGTAAGGGTGCGCGTGATCGCGTGATCGCGTAATCGGTGAAACAGGTGACGGCCGGTCGGCGACCGTCGTCTCGATACTCTACCTAGGAACGGGATCGCAGCCAGTATCCCTTTGCGAACGGTGGTCAGCCCAAGGTCGCACTCCGCGGAGATCAGGATGAACGCGGTGGTGGTCGTGTCGAAGATCCCGCTCCACGCGGCTGGCAGGGCCGCCATCAGGAGCAACACGTTGAACAAACCGTAACCTGCGAAACGGAGAACCACGCGACAGCCAGGCATTGCATCGCGTCCGAACAACCATGATCGCGACCGATCATCTCGTCCGAGGGGTCGCGCGGCCGTCGAAACGACGAACGTCAATTCTCACGCGTGGAATTGCTCGACTAAGGATTTTGTGCGGTTATGAGAAATATTAAACGGATTGAAACAGTTTAACAATTTAACAACAGTTTAAGATATACCATTTTTAATGTACGGAAATGATTAGTAAGAAAAATAAATTTTTTACTTGGCTCCTGTAGATTTCAACTGACGTATGACAATTTTATTTTGTGTTAAGGGTCATGACTAGACTGCGGATTTTGTGCGGTTATGAGAAAAATTGGTCGGTGAAACTCACAAGAGTAAACGGATTGAAAGAGTTTAACAATTTAACAATAATTTAAGATACACCATTTTTAATGTACGGAAATGATTAGTGAGAGAAATAAATTTTTGACTTGGCTCCTGTAGATTTCAACTGACGTATGACAATTTTATTTTGTGTTGAAGATCATGACTAGACTGCGGATTTTGTGCGGTTATGACAAAAATTAGTCGGTGAAACTCGCAAGAGTAAACGGATTGAAAGAGTTTAACAATTTAACAACGATTTCAGATACACCATTTTTAACACACGGAAATGATTAGTAAGAAAAATAAATTTTTTACTTGGCTCCTGTAGATTGTAACTGACGTATGCAAAATTTTATTTTGCACTAAGATCCGCAGTCCTACCACCGAATGACCGGCTCCAGATTTTTTATTTTACAACTGATCAGGTTGTAAAGGCTAGGGCTCGGTCGGCTTAGTGTTCAAAATTATGACTAGACTGCGGATTTTGTGCGGTTATGACAAAAATGAGACGGCACAATTCAAAACAGTAGAAAGATGAAAAGAGTTTAATAATGTCGGCATACCATTTTTAACAAATAGAAATGATTAGTGAGCAACATAAATTTTTACTTGGTTCCTATAGATTCCAATTGATGTACGAAAATTTTATTTTGCACAAAGATCCGCAGTTTAGTAATTAATCACGACTGCCGCGGTGATCACAATAGTAACACTGAGCCTACCACCAAATGGCCGGCTCTAGATATTTTATTTTACAATTATTCAAATTTTAAAGACAACGTGTGCTAGTTACTTTTAGCACTCGGTAGGTGTAGTGTTAAAAATGATGACTACACTGCGGATTTTATGCGGTTATCACAAGAATGAGTCGCTGTAACTCGAAGCAGTAAAAAGATGAAAAGAGTTTAACAATGTCGTACCATTTTTAACATGTAGAAACGATTAATGGGTGAAATAAATTTTTACTTGGCTCCTACAGGTTGCAACTGACGTATGCAAAATTTTATTTTGCACAAAGATCCGCAGTCCTACCACCGAATGACCAGCACCAGATTGTTTATTTTACAATTATTCAAGCCGTAAAGGCTCGGGCTCGGTAGGTTAAAAACGATGACTAGACTGCGGATATCATGGATTTCAGAAACGAGTAGAACAAATAAAAACTGAAAAGACATTTAAAAAATCCAAGAATATTTTCACATCATTTCCAGAAGATTTAAAGAGAAAACAAATTTCGTTTGACCTCAGTTCCCTGCAATTGACTCGCACGATTTTGCATAAAAATCCACAATCTAGTCGCAGCATCAACCGCGCCAATTTATCCGAACGTCCGACGCACGTCATAGCGATCGTCACCGTTGCAGACATCGTACTCATGTTACCCGCGTGACCGATCCTACGTAAATGCCGCCATGGACGAGCTCCATCTTGTCATCCCTCTGCATCGCGATGCAAGACAAATACTAATGCAAGACGCGTGTCTGCTTTTCCGACTGCCCGAGCAAAACCGACGACGACACGAATCACGGAGTTTATATTTATTTCTCATAAACGTTCGCCGTTCTAATTCAGCGGCAGATCTTAGCGCCCGTCGTTCGCCCGCGCGACCCCGCGTAGCATGATCTAACCTGCGTGGGAAATCGCCCTGTCGAGGTCGGCCGCGTCGTCGACGTCGTGGAAGCCGTCCTCGCGTTTCACTGTGAAAACCACCGTTGACCTTGACCAACCGAAAAACCAGCGTTGCGCAACCGGTTACGCAAATCGTCTAAAAATTCTCGTACGAGTCTCACCGTCGATCGTGGCGACGACGTCACCGTTCTGCCGTCCCTTGGTCATCGTACCGTGATCGATCGGTTGATCGATCGGTTGATCGACCGTGCTCGTCCTTCGCTGCGGAAACCTCGACCGTGCTCGTCCTTGGCTGAAGAAATATCGAGCGAGCGCACTCCGCGGAGCGTTTTCCGCGTACGATTGGCAACGTGGTCCGCTGATGAACCTCGATCGAGGAGAACTCGAGGATCGCGTCGATCCCCCGTCGCGGAGAGCGTTCGTTCAAGGACACGAGGATTCCCGATTCCGAGTAAAGCGTGGTCCGTCGGTGAACGTCGATCGAGGAAAACTCTAGGGTCGCGGAGAGCGTTCGTTCAAGGACACGAGTATTGCCGATTCCGAATCGGCGGCCTGGCGAGCGTGGATCGAGGAGAACCCTGTTGCCGCGAGGATCGCGTCGATCCGTCTGCGCGCTCGATCCCCCGGTCGCCGCGGAGAGCGTTTCTTCGCGGACAGACGAGGATTCCCGATTCCGAATCGGCGGCGTGCGTTACAGCGCGGGCTCGCGCGCGCGCGCGCGACAGATCCCCGGCTCGCGGCGCGATCCTCTTTCTGGCTGATCTTTCGATACCAGTCACGAGACTACTACCACCACGAGGGCCTCCTCGGCAGCCGTTGGCCGGCTTCCCATTCGCGGGTGTCGCGACTTGTGCCAATAAAAACGGGTCAAACGATTCAATTGTCGCGGGCTGTGGCAATCGTCGTTCCCCGGGTCACGAGACGTCAGCGACGGAAACCGGTGCCGACTCGAGTATCGATCGCCGGCGACGAGCCGCGACGATCGACGCGAACGATCCACCGCGCCGTAACACCGAAGACAGCGACGGACCAACGGAAACCGGTACCGATTCGAGTATCGATCGTCGGCTACGAGCCACGGTCTCTCGGACGGGCCGCGATGATCGACGCGAACGATCCACCGTGACGTAACACCAACGACGACCGGTCCCCGTCGATCCTCGACGATCTACGGAAGAGAGATCCGCGTACAGATATCCGCGCGATAAGATAAGCGCGCTCGAGAGGCGAGATCCGGTCGCGCGGCCGATCGGTATCGTCAGCCGCGTGCGGCCCGAACGGAAACAGAGAACTGCGTCGCGATCGGCGTTCGATCTAATATCCTAGAGTGGTCGCTAATCTTCGATCCCACTCTAGGAACGGGGACGATCTAGAGTCGACGCGTCGCGATCTGTCGCGCTCGGGGACTTGTTCGATCTATCCGGGATTCCGGCCGATTAACATTACAAATGACAATCGGACGAAGAGGACGCGCGTGCAACGACGTGACAACCACGAGCGTGATCGATGTACGCGTACACTAGTATCGGGCCACTGGATCGCTTACAAAAAGCAAAGACGAAATAGCTCCGACGATAATGCAAATAGATCTTATCTCTCGGTAGACGACACCACGTATGCGAACGGCAGCTGAAATTAGTTTACTCGGTTTTTCGGCACCGTGAACCTCGAAGAGGACGCTGCCGACGCTGTTTTCGAAACTCTATTTTCGTGCGACGAAGCGAACTATGTCCTTGCGACGCGCGCCCAGAAACGGCGGGCTGTCAAATCGGATTCAAAATCACAGAACTTTCGATAGGAATGATCAAACTTTGCGGAATATCTATGGGAAATCTATGGGAAATGATGTATAGCAAAATTTTCTTGCATTTCTGCACGATTAAGGAATTTTCTGAAGGTTAAAAAACGTACGTACAATAATCTCCCTATTTTTCCTATATTCTACGAAGTTTGAGCTTTGATTTAAAAAAAATTTCATCGCTCTACCTCGTTCCTATCGAAAGTTCCTTGATTTTGAATCGGATTTTGTCCAAATTCCCCACCGTGTGGCGATTGGAAAATCGATTTTCGGAATATACGCAAATTGTATTCTTATTCAAATTGTATTAACCCTTTGCACTCGAGTGGTGACTCTCACTAGAAATTGTTGTGGCATTATTTCAAAGAAATTGGCAAAAATATTAGAAAATATTTGTTACATTACAAAATTTGTACTCAACAGATTGCTAAACATTTAAATATTATATGTGGAAATCCCAAGACGGAAGAAAAATTTAATTTTAGAATGGAAATAGCGCCGAGTGCAAAGGGTTATATGTAGAAGTCGGATCAGTTTCGTATGAATAAAATGAAAATATTGTAAGACGAAAGAAAAATCTAGTTTTAGATTGAAAACAGTTTGTTAAGGGTTAATTGCACTCATGTGGCCGATGCGTAAAGTCGGAAAATCACATCTGTTACCTAGAGGTCGTACGATTGTCACTTTTAGTGTTCCGTAAAGTGTTCGGAAAGTGACAGTCAAAGTACGAAAACACTCGCTGTTTGTTCTCTCATTCTCCCTCGAGGAAGGCAGAGAAGTAAACGTAATTATGGAGAAATATTCTATACAGATTTTTGATTTTTCCTGTCAACCTGTTTCGCTCCACTTTGCGGCGTAGCGAGCGCTCGCAACGTGGAATCGGTTGAACGAGTCGATCAAGGGGAAAAAAATCGGCCTATTTGCAATTTTGACGAGTCCGCGCCGCGCCTTGTTGCGCACCGGTCGTCCTAGGATCGGCTACCGTTCGCTACCGGTGACCGTGAGCCGATCTCCCACGAGAACGCGTTTGTTTCTTCTCTCTCTCTCTCTCTCTTTCTCTCCCTCTCTCGATCCCTCACTACAGGTTTTGCACTCCCAATTAATCCTTTTGTAGATCATATTCACCTCTGCGAATTTATTATTCACAGAAATTTTGCATTTATTATTCGCCCTTCTGCGAATCAAACTCACCCTTATGCGAATCGAACTCACCTCTTCGTAGATCAATTTCACCCGCCTGCAATTGAAGATCTTCTACCCTCATTACTCCGACAGAAAAATTCGATTGCATGTATGTAATTGGACCGCGGAACTTTATGCATTTGTGGCCTATGAAAATTTTCAAAAAGTCCGACAACATAAAATACCGTAGAATCTAGGACGATTTTTTTATGTATTTTGGATCTACAAAGGCTACTCCCACTGGAAATAAAATTTCGTGTGATTACGCTTTCGGAAAATTTGTTTGAAAATTTAATTGGACCGCGGAACTGTATGCATTCGTGGCCTATGAAAAATTTTCAAAAAGTCCAACAACATAAAATACCGTAGAATCTAGGACGATTTTTTATGTATTTTGGATCTACAAAGGCTACTCGCACTGGAAATCAAATTTCGTGTGATTACGCTTTCGGAAAATTTGTTTGAAAATTTAATTGGACCGCGGAACTGTATGCATTCGTGGCCTATAAAAATTTTCAAAAACTCCGGGAACATAAAATACCGTAGAATCTAGGACGATTTTTTTTTATGTATTTTGGACCTACAAAGGCTACTCGCACTGGAAATCAAATTTCGTGCGATTACACCTTCTGAAAAATTGTCTACGGAAATCGAAAATTGCATAAATACTAGCATTAATCCTTAATACTTAAATATAAAAGAACTTGAAATCCTTGCTTAACATAAAACATATTTATACATGTATGCGCACGAGTTCATCTATAATGAACTGTCTATAATGAACGAATAATCATGTGTTCTCCCGCTGCTCTGCGGGACAATATTATGCACATATTCATGTGACAATTATGGCAATCTGTAGGAGTGATAGCCGCAACGCAATGATTAATAACATCCACCGCGTCCCCACGGTGTGAATGATCAAAAAACTCCTTGCAGAGACTTTAGTTTCGGAAAAAACTTTTCCGGTAGGATTCGTCATTACAAAATGTCGCAGTAGAAATAATAAACCGTGCCCCTATGTTTCGTGGCGGCTTCTATTGTTCAAAACTGTCCCCACTTCCTGGATATTATACTCTTCAAATTTCCATAGCAATCTTCAAAGAAATTCGCGAGAATTATCCGAGTCATTCGCCTTTTGTTTCGAATGCTAGTTGGTCGAGTGAATTCGATTCGCGAATAGGACGCAAGGGTTCGCAAGGGTTAATTTGGAAGAGGGCGAATATGATCTACGAAAGGATTAGCTTGGAGCGAAAAGGATATATATATATATCTCTCTCTCTCTTCGGTTGCTCCGCGATCGATCGGATTTTCAAAGGCGGAACGCGGGTCGCGTCAAAAGCTAATGACACAAAGACATCCCCCGATCCACGTCCGTTTCTCGCGAACCCCCGAAACCGGGATTAATTTACAGGGGGCGCGGTTTCGGGGTGGTAGTATATCGTTCTCGGTCGTGAAATCGCGTCTTTCCCCGATTCGTCGGGTTCGCCGGAAGACCGAGCGTGCGGTTTCCCGTCGCTCGTAAATCACCGAATGCTACGTTCATACACTTACAGACTCACCGGTTCCGATCTGGAGGGCACACAACCTCAGATGTACACATAGCCTCCTTGTTTCGCACGCGAATAATAATCCGCAACCCTACGAGTTCACACCTGGCTGTCACTTGTCCACAAACACTGGTGCACAATGGTCCCGAAACCGGGAAGCGAGGTCAAAACCTAAAATATGAACTTTCAGCTAGGTAAGTTTTAAGTATGGGGTTGGTTACACGAAGAGTGTTTCTAAACGGATGATGAACTTTCAAAAATTGCGAAGTAATCGCCGATGGACGAGCTAATAGTTTTGTAGGTTTGAAATAATGTGTACCAGCGATGTTAAATTCCGATTTGGCTTCTTTTCGGTCACTTTTGTAATAAATTCATAAAGTCTGCGGTCTATTGACGAGAAAACGAAGCTATGGAGGTATTCTGATGCAGTTTTAGCGACGCACAGTGTGCGTCTGTTTATTTCAAAAAATAAAACATGAACTTTCAGCTAGGTAAAGTTTAAGTATGGGATTGGTTACTCTAAGAGATCGTTATTGTTATTGGTTACTTCAAGATCTGATGCGTGATCAGCGACCCCAAAAACGGTCTAATACCAATTTTCAAGCAGAACCGATAATTGTTTAATAAGTCGTGAGGTTTTGACCACGTTTTGGCGATTTGGGACCACTGGTGCGGCGTCGCTATACTAACTTCGTTTGCTCGAGTCCTAGGATCTGTTTATTTGTGATAGGTAATGTTTTGCGACCAGGAAAGAGAATATTGTTTATGGACGATGTTATGATGCGCGGTCGTCGCTCCTAATAGGCGTCATTGGACGGTCAGGTTAATGACTCGCGAATTATTGCCCCAAAAAAAGGGGAAGAAGGCTGTCAGTTGAACGACAAGTTTACGGAAGGAGAGAAAATGGCGGCTTTTACTATTTTTAATTATTTGAAAAGGGGGAACAGAATGCGCGAGATAAGAATATTATTCAATTTAACTTCTCTATTTTTATATTTAATATATACAGACTGAGAGTTTTAAAAAACATTTTAATGTTACTGGCACATTATGTACAACCTAGTTATTAAGTTATTAAAAGGAAAGATCATAGTTTATGGGGAAAGCAAAGCTCCGTAATTAAGAGATCAGTTTAAAATAAATTAGAATTAGGAGTAAATCTGAACGCTGAAAATAAAAATTGGCAGTAATATTTTTAAGTTGTTGTTTAATTGAATCTAGTATTTTGAGAACAAAGGTTGCGTTCTATATTCATTGTCTTTTGCTACTATTATTATGGGACAAATTAAAAGCATCCACTGGTACCGTTATTATGGGACAGGAGGGAGTATTTTGTATACCGAAGACTTTACGATTTGATTGTTCCAAAACCCTGTTTCTTATATTAAAAATAAACCCCGTTAGAAAGTAAAACTCAGCAGAAAGTGTGCTTCCACGGAAAGTTTGGCTCGGTTTTCTGCAAGACAGCCTCGAGGTTCCATCCCCGGGGTTTTTTCTTTTCGTTTTTCCAGCTCGTTCTCCGGCGAAAGTTTCGCCATTCTCCACGGTGAACCACGGCGGAGGGTCTGACACATTCGCGGGGTAGAACGTGGAACAAGATTTTCCCGCCGGAAGCGTCGTTTTGAGTAATATCGGGGGCGGGGGAGGAGGTGACAGAGAGGACACGAGGTCCTAAAAATTTCTGGCTCTTCGTTTGCCGAACCGGTTCGGCCGTTTGTTTCGCGGCCGTGACAAATTCTTCCGCCGTGGGTTGTTCTCGAGGACCTCGTTCCTCGAGGACGTCCTCCCGCCGACGAATTCATCGCTCGCTCGGGGCTTCGTTAACGCGTCCTTTGGGCGGCGGTAACGCGTGACGAACCTTAACGAGATGAAACGCGATTAGAGTCACCTCCGGGCTCGGCGCCACCCTCAACCCCCGAACCGGTGTTCCCCGTGCCTCGAGCTACTCCGAGTCCTCCGCTCTTCCGAACCCTAAAAGTCCCGTCCTGCACCGGGTATTTCACTGGCTCTCAATGCTCAAAATCTTCAATGATCAATCTTTACAGCTGATCAATCTTTACTTCAATTTTGTAGGTTAAAATTGAAAGGGCTTGCTTGCAACTCGAAGCTGGTATTCCTTTTACCTCAGAGCTATTTCAAACCCAGGGCTCTTTAATTCTGGGACTCCGACGTGGCTCATAATTCAAAATTAATTTGATAGCCGGAGAAAAATTAAAATTCGAAAGGCTTGAAACTTGAAACTAGTATTAAAAATAAAAATTCGGGGGGCTTGTAACTCGAAACTAGTATTTTTCTTTAGCCCGGAGCTACTTCAAATCAAAGTCTCTTTAATTCTGGGACATCGCCGAGTCTCAAAACTCACAATTAACTTGATAGCCGGAGAAAAATTAAAATTCGAAGGATTGAAACTTGAAACTGGAGAAACTAGTATTTTTCTTTAGTCCGGAGCTACTTAAAATCCAGGCCCCTTTAATTCTAGGTCTTCGCCGTGTCTCAGTGCTCAAAATTAATCTCAAAGGCGGAGAAAAATAAAAATTCGGGGGCTTGCAACTCGAAACTAGTATTTTCCTTTAGCCCGTAGCTACTTCAAATCAGTCTCTTTAATTCTGGGACATCGCCGAGTCTCAAAACTCAAAATTAACTTGATAGTCGGAGAAAAATTAAAATTCGAAGGATTGAAACTTGAAACTGGAGAAACTAGTATTTTTCTTTAGTCCGGAGCTACTTCAAATCCGGGCCCCTTTAATTCTGGAACTCCGCCGTGGCTCAAAACTCAAAATTAATTTGATAGCCGGAGAAAAATTAAAATTCGAAAGGCTTGCAACTCGAAACTAGTATTTCTTTTTAGCCCGGAGCTACTTCAAATCAAAGTCTCTTTAATTCTGGAACTTGGCGGTGTCTCAAAACTCAAAATTAGCTTAATAGCCGGAGAAAAATTAAAATTCGAAAGGCTTGAAACTTGAAACTGGAGAAACTAGTATTTTTCTTTATCCCGGAGCTACTTCAAATCAAAGTCTCTTTAATTCTGGGACATCGGCGAGTCTCAAAACTCAAAATTAACTTGATAGCCGGAGAAAAATTAAAATTCGAAGGATTGAAACTTGAAACTGGAGAAACTAGTATTTTTCTTTAGTCCGGAGCTACTTAAAATCCAGGCCCCTTTCATTCTAGGTCTTCGCCGTGTCTCAGTGCTCAAAATTAATTTCAAAGGCGGAGAAAAATAAAAATTCGGGGGCTTGCAACTCGAAACTAGTATTTTTCTTTAGCCCGGAGCTACTTCAAATCAAAGTCTCTTTAATTCTGGGACATCACCGTGTCTCAAAACTCAAAATTAACTCGATAGCCGGAGAAAAATTAAAATTCGAAAGGCTCGAAACTTGAAATTAGAGAAACTAGTATTTTCCTTTAGCCCGGAGCTACTTCAAATCAAAGTCTCTTTAATTCTGGGACATCACCGTGTCTCAAAACTCAAAATTAACTTGATAGCCGGAGAAAAATAAAAATTCGGGGGGCTTGCAATTTCAAACCACTCTTCCACAAGCCTGAAGCTACTCCGAATCCTCTTTCACCCCTTTGAAGTTTGATCACGGCACTCGGCATTGCACCGGTGACATAATGATCTTCCTAGCTGAACCGAAATGAAAATTCGAACGGCTTCGAGTCCTTCTACCTTTCTACAGAAATAAGAGGAAGACAGTTCGTTGGAATCTCTGGAAGCGGATGATAAAAGGAAAAATTCCTTGTTCGTTAGCATGGAGGAAATTTGTCGGTGTCTATGGTTCTCAGCACATTTTCCTGGCAAAGCTTCTGTTACGTGTTTAATCTATGATTAATGCAAACAAGAATGGTTAGATTGTGCCCGATCAAAGAACTGTCGTCAATGCATACCTAATTTTATGAATATGTAAATATTCCAGATACTTAGAGATGATGTAACATTCAGGTGGAAATATTGACTTTCACTTTCCTTATCTTCGCAGAAAAATGCGTGTACAGAGTGCCTCGAGATATCCTGGTAATTTGCTTCGCGTTTTTCCTGCTGAAAAAATGCAACAGCACAAGTTTATACAAGAGAGCATGTTTCCCTTGTGTCAACAACCGAGTATCCACATTCATTTTCCATTTAAAACTTCTTCGATGTTTTTGCTGACTAACAACAAGATTATTGCCGACTCTGAAGTGCATAATTGCATATCATAGGAAATTTTGTTTATTCGCAGAAGGGTTAAGAAAATCCAGAATCTATAAAAATCATAATCAGATATTAAAATACAATCGTATGAACACTAAACCTACCAAGCATTGTCTGGTAAACGTTGCCTCAAAAAAATGGCAACCCTAAACTTATTGAGATGGGCCGTAATTCTCAGTATAATGAAAGTTGCACAAACTTGTTATTTGCCACAAACTTGTTATTTGCCACAAACTTTCATAGTTTCAACAATTGTAAAATATAAAACCGGTCATTTTGACGCAGGTTTAGCGTAAAGGGGGACTAGCATGCAACAGCGTCTACGATACTGGAGATTGTTGTTCAATGCTGTTTGTTCTGAACGTAAGAGGGATCGCAGTCTGTCACGCGGCCGTTTATTGCACCGTCCTTATCGCAAAGACAACAATGCACCGGTTGCGCCGTCGTCGTCGCGGAGTTCTGCTCGAATCACGGTTGCTCTTTTTCTCATTCTTCGCTCTCTTTCCGCGTCTCGAGGAACTCTCGAGCATGGCCGATTATTCGAGTGCCAATCGCAGCGACGACTAACGAGGCGGTGCTTATTAAAATAATTGCGAACCGCTCTGCTCCTCGGTCGAGAGGCTCGTTCGAGGTAGACGCCGTTGCGAATACTAAATTCTCAGCCAGTTCGCTCGTTTCTGCGATCGTATCTGCGAGACTCTGGTAAAAAGAATCAAACAGATCTACACGATCCGTGTCCCTGTCGATTGTAAATCCGTCAGCTACTAGTGGGTACGTAGGAAAATGGGTACGTGCCAAAAACAGGCACAGCGAGTGTTTGTTGTTTCGTGTTTTTATTGTAATAAATGCTCAGAAATTGCTTTCGCCAATGTCGTAAGCTTTCCTTTTCTTTTTTGACCATTTCCCCACTCACCCCCTCACTTTTTTCATCAATCATTTCATTTCTTTCCTCCGCTGACCACCCTCTTTCCTTACAGAATTCCCATCGCTCCTTCTCCCACCCGTCTCTCGTCCCTCGCCAATGTTCTAAGCAAATAAAATAATAAACATGATTATATTTGAGCGAAATATGTGTTTCTGTAACAGTGGCCTGTCACGCACAATGCGCCCGATCCTGTTCTTACTGATGTTGCGCCTGACTCAGGGTTAAATAAATATTTGATGAAGGAGATACATACGTTGCGATTAGTAAAACATTGCAACAATGAGTGAACATATCAAACACAAAACATATAAAAGTGAAACGTCTCGTAGAAAGGAGAAGATTGAATATACAGAAATTTTGGACGATTTTCGATGGGAACACTAAATCTCTCGAAATTAAGAGAAGCAGTCTGCAATATACGTATATGAACTTGCAAGGGTCAAAATCATGACAAATTGACGCTTCGATATTGCAATGAGCAGTTTAAAAATGGTCAATTGTGTTTCCTAAAAGTCCAATCTACGTCTGTATGGAGCCCAAATTGCGAATTTCTACCTCACCTTGGAGTAATTTGTAATATTCGGCAGAAAATTCGCTTTCTGGAGCAAGTACGACGTCACAAGATGGCCGCCGACTGAGAGATTCTCTTAAGGGGGCCGACATGGTTTGAAATCCATATGCAAGGGTAAAGATCTAGACAAACTGCAGCTTCAATATTGCAATGAGTAGTTTAAAAATGGTCACTTGTGTTTCCTAAAAGTCCAATCTACGTCTGTATGGAGCCCGAATTGCGAATTTCTACATGATCGTGGAGTAATTTGCAATATTCGGCAGAAAACTCGCGTTCTGAAGCAAGTATGACGTCACAAGATGGCTGCCGCTTTAATATTGCGACGAACAGTATAGAAGTTGTCACTTGTATTTCCTAAAAGTCCAATCTACGTCTGTATGGAGCCCAAATTGCGAATTTCTACATGATTGTGGAGTAATTTGCAATGTTCGGCAGAAAACTCGCTTTCGCGAGCAAGTATGACGTTACAATATGGCTGCCGCTGAGAGATTCTCTTAACTTCGAGAGATTTAGCGTTCGTATCGAATAACAGGCTCTGGACAGACGTAGCAAAGACATGTACAATTTAACACATTGTACATTGTACATTTTTAATCGTCTATTTATTTATTTAAGACGTAAAATGTCTAGAAAAAAGGCACATCGTGACATAGCGTGACAGTCAAGGCCAAATGCCTGTCGGCCCCCTTAAAACAACGGCGCCGCGTCGAACAACACCGAGAACGAGGACACCGAAGAAGTCCGCGAATTGCGTTCAGGGGGTGGAACGTGCAGCTCAGGGGCTACATTGTGCACTTCTTGGCTAACTTCGCTAACGACCCTGTCGTCCCGGTCCCCCTTCCCCCCACCCCCTGTTTCTCCTTAAATACGAGGCGACTCGGAGAGATAAGCCGGAACCGGTTAAACCGTCGCGCTTCCTTCCGGCGACGTAACCAGACGTTTATTTCTTCCGAGAGACGGGGAAAGAGAGTATGCTACGTACAGGACGACAGGCGGGCTCGTCCTGGAGCCGTGTCCTGGCCGGCAAGGATTCCGGAGATAACCGTGAGGAACAATGTCTTCCGGCGCGCCGCTTTTCCGACGGATTACGCCGAAACAAAATCGCCGGGGCTTCCACGAGGAGCGAAGAGGAGCGAAGAGGAGCGGAGAGGGGCGGAGAGGAGCGGAGAGGAAGGGTGGGAACTCTTCGCTTGATATTCGCCGCGCGGCGAACGATATTATCTCTCGAGACAATTGAATTAACCGCTATTGAAACGAAGTTATTTCGAGGCAGAATAGAGGCCGGGCAGAGTCGGCCGCATACAAAGTACCGAAATTTTGGAGGCGTCGATGATAGCGCGACCCTCCACCCCCCCCCCCCCCCCCACCCCCCCCCCATCGCCCCCCGATCGACTCTGTGCGGGGGTGCGGCGCTTAAACGCGATCGACGAGCGCGTTAATTAGATAGTCGTTCGCGAACGCCCGATAATTGTGTAACGCGACGCGCGGAGTCCGGCGATGGAATCGCGAGCGCGTCAAAGTCATGGTCGGACGGACTGATCCCGGAATAGCGTTGCAGGGACGAAGTGTTCTCTCGATGTATGTCAACGACACGGGTCTTGCCGGCGATATGTATCGTTCAGGTGACACTATTCTTTGATCCACGCTGATTTACACTCCTCGAGGCCTCCCGAGATTGGTGGGACATACCCCGCGGTAGTGGGGATAGTTCTGCGATTTTTATCTGCCAGGTGTTTGCGACATATATCGAGAAAAGACTGTACTGGAGGTATTGGTCTAGGGAGAACTGGGTGCTTGCTGTTTCTAGGCTGTGGGACTTAACACGGTTCCTGAAGACATCCTCCACTCTGGGAGTGATGTCTTCATCCCCAAAGCAGAGTTAGGTTGCTTGCCATTTTTGGCAGTTTTTATTTGGTAAAATGATTACAGAACTGCTAGCCGATTCACACTATAGGAAATTGAAAAACTACGTCTGAGAGCTGGCTCTTCCCTTAATCATTTTGATATTGAACACGGTACCAGAAGACGTCCTCTTGGGAATGATGTTTCCATCCCCAAAGCAATATTAACCCTTATCGGACACTACGACCATAGCGATAAAGTATTATTGTCACGTGAGAGGTGACTTACGACCATTAAGGTATAAGTTGTTTACCATTTTCACGGGAGAATGGGACCTTCACTATTTTCCTAAATCCTTATGGAATTTAGTACTAGAAGACCACTTCAGCAACAACATCCCCATGGTCAGAGTAAGGTAATGCTGTTTGTTGCTCGCAATTTTCACTGATAAGACTCTTCACGAGGTGTTATCGGACAGAAATCGGACTACTTTCGAACAAACGGGAGCCTGGATTTTTCCTAAATCCTTATGGGATTTACCACAGTTCCAGAAGACACTGGTACTTCAACAACACCCGCTACAAAATGCTCTCATTCTCAAAGCAACGTTGCCAGTCTCAGTTCACACTCTTTTGTAAACGTTCCTGCAAGATACAGTGATTTCTCTGTATATGTCGCCAAGGCCTGGGTGATAAACGTCGCGGAATTATCCCCACTACCGCGCGACCGTGAGGAGTCACGAAACTTGGGAGGCCTCGAATGCTGAGTATTGTAAATCATCGTGGATCAAAGAACAGTAACTCTAGTATTGAAAATATCGTCGAGAGGTCGGAATAAATTCTACAATTGATTATGATCTACAATGATTAGATCTATAATGATTAGATCTTCTATGCTTCCAATCAATTCCTAAATCAAAATTGTACGTACCTGGTAGTCAATCGGATCCCCACTCCAGTGTCTTCCTCTTAACCAAAAGATTAACAAAAAGATTATTGCTAAGCTTACCGAGCACTGAAAGCGACTATTATACATTATAAAAATAACAAAAATCTATCTATCCAAATTAGCCCCTTGTACTGCAATATCGAGCCAGACTCGTGACGAAGACTTCAAACAGAATTTTCTAAATATTATTAATTCCCTTTAAACTGAAATGAAATTCTATTTTACCGTAGTCAATATTTAGCCATTACAGAACACGTAGCTATACAATAAATATACATTTCCTATTTTTCCTAGTAGATTATAAGCATCGAAAAAGTTCCACTCATTTTAATCATGAAATAAATTGTAGTGCAAGGGGTTGATCATTCTTTGTGTAACATATAAAGAACATAAATATAAAATATAAATTGTAGTGCAAAGGGTTGATCATTCTTTTTGTAACATATAAAGAACATAAATATAAAATATAAATTGTAGTGCGAGGGGTTGATCATTCTTTTTGTAACATATAAAGAACATAAATATAAAATATAAATTGTAGTGAAAGGGGTTGATCATTCCTTTTGTAACATATAAAGAATATAAATATAAATTATATTAAACGTATAATATAAATTTCTTGAATAATTTCCCCTGGTTATACCTTTGCAATCTCGATAATCGCAAATTAAAAATATTAGAACCCCTCGTCTTAACGAGTCCCGTAAACCTAACGTGAACTACGCTAACAGGTGCAGGGCAACTGATCTGAACACCACGTTCTACCGTTGTGCGTAAATGTAACATTTATTTCGGCATAAATTATGACGATAGATACATAGATTAGGTGTAGATACAAAATGAATTGACTGTAGACAGGACTGTAGTAGTGAAAATACACTAATGCGTCTGTTGCACCAGTTTCCGTACTCGAATTGCTTCGTTTGATTCCGGTTTTGCGAGTTCGATCGCCGCGGCTGCCTGCTGCGATCGGTGCGACGATTTTCCAGCATTATACTCAAACCTCGTGGACTGCGGATCTCAATGGAATTTACAAATTTCACCCTTCGCTCGACGAAAATTACAGCGAGGAACAAGAACAATTTTCACAGCAGAAAACCTTTCGCGGCGAGCATAGAGCAAAGATGTCGTCGATAGACTGCGAATTTTACGCATTTACGGCAAAAACAGCTGTAAAATTCCAAACAGAAAAAAGATCACGGGAATTCGAGCGTATTAATAGACTTCCTAGAACTTTATCTATAAATTATTATAAATTTTTCTATCATAAATTGCTATCTGATTCCAATGTCTCGCAACTCATACGATTTTTACTTCACCAAAAGATCTGCAGTCCAGTCGCCGATGTTTGCTACTCTTTCCTCGATATATGTCACGAATACCTGGCTGGTAAGTGTCGCAGATCTATCCCCACCACCGCAGGGTGTACCTCGGCCTCGGACACCGAGTAGTATAAACACAATAGAGGTCCGGTAAGCGTTCAAAGAATAGTAATCTCCTAGACGATATTTGTCGCCGGAGAGACCCGTGTCGTTGACATACATCGAGTATCACGCAGACATCGGTGTTTCTACGACTCCCTGTTGAAGCTAGCTGCTTCGCGTAACCGTGTGAAAATTCCTCCGGGACACGCCTAATCCCCGGAAGCCTTACGATGTCGCTGGATGTCGCTGGATGTTCGTCCTTCAAAGGACGAAATTCGTTCTCCAGTGTTCGGCGAGTCGCAGCAGGCGCGAAACGACGATGTTTGATTTTCTCCGAGGTGCCGCGAAAAACTACCCTCGCGCCCCATTTTTTGATTTCGATATCCGTCGAACCCCCGCCCCCCCGTGGGTGGGGAGGGGGTGGAAGGTGCACGCGACGGATTGACCCCTACCGCATAGCACCGGACAGGAAAACGAGACGCGTTCTCCTCTCGACTAAGAAAAGCGGAGATCGCCAGCCTGCGAACCAATCTCGACGGGAACATAAACGGGAAAAGTCTCGCGGAACGCAACCATCATACTTGGCAAAATATCCGCGCGTCGCTTGTGTCGCTGCGCGCGTCGCGGTCGTAATCGATTTATTGTTATGTATATCCGTGTTGTGTATAATTTATGTATATATATATATAATTATATATATATAATATAATACAATATAATATAATATAATACAATATAATTTAATATAATATAATATAATGTATACTTACACACACACACACACACATACATATATATATATATATATATATATATATATATATATATATATATATACATATGTATATATATATATTTCTTACGAACCGTTCCACGATTAATTAGGATCACAGCCATAGCTTTAAATACGAATGTTCCGTTCGTATTGTTTAAGACCGATACGATTACACGTTATAATATACATGTATATGTGGATAATACGTGTGTCTGTAGTTCGGACGCGAACGGGCGAAGGATTAAAAATTCCGCGTCCGCGTTGTTATCGCTATTATCGTTTACATCGTGGTTCTGTTCTAGTTGGCTACGAAACATCGATTACAACGAGTTTACGAGTGAAACAGTCGTACGAGACATTGAACGAGAATCGAAAGAGTATTGGTATCGATTTTTTTTGGCTTTGTTTTGTTTGTTTGTTTGCTGGTATTGCGGAACGAGAATTCTTCATTTCGTCGGAACTAAGAAATCGAAAGCGGGCTACGCGCGTTCTAGACTATACATACGTAATTCGTACACGGCATGCTTGTTCAAGCGATTATCGCGATTATCGATCAACTACGGACTATAAAATCTACGTTTTTCCTACGGCGCGAGAGCGAGCGCACGATCCCGGGACTAGTCCGAGGACGTTTTATAGTCATTCGATGATCCCGGAACCGATTCGCTCGCTTAACAAGCTAGAATGCGTCTAACGTGTCTACCTGAACGGGTCGATTATCTTTCACTACGATTATCGTATCATAAGTGTGCTGGAGCGCCTCGGTAACTGTCGCGTGGCTCGTCACAATCCTTTACTGCACGTTCCAGAAATAAAAAACAAAAAAGATCAGAGAAGAACATCCACTTTGCTTAAACGAATACAATCTTTTGTTTTATCGTTAACGTCTACAAAAATTGTTACACTCCGCGCGCAATTAAAATAGCTGACGCTACTGAACAATTCATGAGAAAATTCGCGATTGTTTAGATCCAGCTTAGGGAAGACGTTTAATTTAATAAGAGAAATTAACCCTTGCACTCGGCGTTCTTTTAATATTGAAACAAAATTTTTCTTCCGTCTTAGAATATTCACATTTTATTCATACGAAATTGATCCGATTTTCTCATATATTGTTCGAATGTTTAGTAAAAATTAGTTTTAGTATTATATATAAAAATTTTGTAATGTAACAAATACTTCGTAATATCTTTGCAATTTCTATGAAATAATGCTACAACAATTTTTAGTGGCCCTTCAGAGTCACCACTCGAGTGCGAAGGATTAATATTGAAATGTGTAGCAATCTATTAAATAAAAGTTTTATAATGTAACAAGTATTTCGTAATATCATTGAAATAGTGCCACAATAATTTTTAGTAGCGCTTCAAAGTCACCACTCGAGTTCAAAGGGTTAATATTGAAATGTGTAGCAATCTATTAAATAAAAGTTTTGTAATGTAACAAATATTTCGTAATATCTTTGAAACAATGCCACAACAATTTTTAGTAGCGCTTCAAA
This sequence comes from Halictus ligatus, assembly GCA_028454255.1. Taxonomy (NCBI): domain Eukaryota; kingdom Metazoa; phylum Arthropoda; class Insecta; order Hymenoptera; family Halictidae; genus Halictus; species Halictus ligatus. The sequence goes on along the minus strand of CM052139.1, from coordinate 1,746,875 downwards.
GTCACCACTCGAGTGTGAAGGGTTAATATTGAAATGTTTAGCAATCTATTAAATAAAAATTTTGTAATGTAACAAATATTTCGTAATATCTTTGAAATAGTGCCACAATAATTTTTAGTAGCGCTTCAAAGTCACCACTCGAGTGCGAAGGCTTAATATTGAAATGTTTAGCAGTCTATTAAATAAAATTTTAGTAATGTAACAAATATTTCGTAATATCTTTGAAATAGTGCCACAATAATTTTGAGTAGCGCTTCAAAATCACCACTCGAGTGCGAAGGCTTAATATTGAAATCTTTAGCAACCTATTAAATAAAAATTTAGTAATGTAACAAATATTTCGTAATATCTTTGAAACAATGCCACAACAATTTCCAGTGGTGCTTCAGAGTCACCACTCGAGTACAAAGCATTAATATTGAAATGTGTAGCAATCTATTAAATAAAAGTTTTGTAATGTAACAAATATTTCGTAATATCTTTGAAATAGTGCCACAAAAATTTCCAGTGACGCTTCAAACTCGCCGCTAAAGTGCAAAGGGTTAATAATAACAAATTTTCTTCAGGTGCGAGCGTCTCGCGACCGCCGCGCGAAACATTCGCAGAGAGATTCGCGCGCAAAATTCCTCCCCGTCGATAACAATCGCCCCGCGACAATAATCGAGGCGCTCGGTGGGAACCCGAGATCGTTGCGTCGCGACGACGGCGAGTCGTTCGCGGTCGGCGCCGTCTATGAAAAATAAAATTTACGGTCCGAGGCGAACGTTTCTCGGTCGTCGAACGGCTGCGATCGGGTGCTGTGCGTGTGGGGTGAGATAGTATAAACGACGACGACGACTACGACGACGACGACGATGACAATAACGACTAGAACGCTAACGGTAACGATACCGACCACACTAATCTGTCCTACGACCGCTACGCTACACCCTATACGGTTACAATTTCGCTACACTCGGAGGATAGAAGAGACTCCCGTCGTCACCGATCCTCCGCTCGACGTCCAACCGGACGTCGGACGTTCGAACGGAAGCTCGGTTCTGCGAACAGGTTTTCGAACAGACTAGAGAGACCCGTTGCACGGCCGGCGAAGATTCGCTTTGTTTCTCTTTTCGATTCTCGAGGGAAGCGTTGCAGCCGTGCAGCCCCGGGTCCGAGCTATGGCTAAGTAGTCAGGAGGGACCGTGATATCGGACGTGTACGTTCACTTAAACCGCTACCTACCTACCTAGGACACCGGCTACCCGAAAAGAGACAAACACACCGAAACTGTGTCGACAATAAGCGAGGACGAGCTTCTATCCGCGGTGGTGCTCGCTTAAATTTACACGAGGTGCCCCGCCCCACTCTTTCCTCGCGACTCGCTTGTCAGTGCTCTCGGGAAAGCTACTGTTCGTGCCTCGGAAGAAGTCTCGCGGAACGTCACGGCGCCCAAGTGGGCGGACCCTCGCTCGCTCCGCCTACCCCCCACCAGTTGACGCTCCCCAATGGTTAGGCTGTGACGTGGGGTCGGGGCGTGCCGGATCGCGCCTCCGACGGCCCTTCCTTCCGGTGGCGGCGTCTTCCCGCCTCGGCCGGGGCTGGTTCCCTCGGGAAACCGGCCTCGAGCGGGGCACGAAGGCTCCGGGAGCTGTGGGTGGGCCGAGCTGGGGCTCGGGAAGCCCAAAACGAAGGCTCCAGGGGCGGGGACACCGGGTGGGTCCCTCCCCCCGGGGTCTTGTAGCGTAACAGGAGGAGGCTAACCCCCTCCCTCGGGTAGTATGCTAGCTGGCAGGTGTCCTGTTGAGTTCTCGCGTGATCCAGGCACCTCCCCTTTAACTTAGGTGGGCGTGGGTTTTTAGTGGGCTTCCCCCAGGGAGCCGCTGCCAGCCGCTCCAGCCAATAGTTCGCTGGAGCCGAAAGTACGCGCGAAAGGAGGCGTGCCTCTTTCCACTCGGGCCAATCGGCGTCACCGAACTTCTTGCGAGTCACGCGCAGCACCTCGGCAGGCAAGGTTAGGTGTCCTGCTCGCGAGAATGATTTAAGAGCGATCGAATTCGCGTAAACTTAACCGAGCACCACTGTGTCTACCTATCTATCTACCTATCTGGCGCTATCCGCGAGCAAGCTACGCGAGTATTGTATAATCTGCACTCTGTCCAACGAGACGAGCGTGCATCCTTCGAGAGATGTGTTGATCATCTGAGAGCGACCTCGAGTGACCTCTATTTAGTTTACTTCTACCGTTTCGACTCGTTGGACACCGTGTTGACCCTGCGAGGGTCCCCGAGGAATTTCACTGGCGAAGGAACAACAACTTCGGAGTGAAACTCCTCGGACACCTTCGGAACACTTGTCTACTCGTAGGTGTACACCTAGGTGTACTAAGGTGTCCTGTGCGGACACTTCGACGTCTACTTGCGTGTACACCTCGGCGTCTTCTTGCGCGTATACTGGTCTACTGCCTCGTGCGTACACGCGTCTACTACTGCGGCGCACGCTTAAGTGTCCGTCCCTGTCCCCAATCGAAACAGGACGTGCTCGCGTCCCCTCTTAATTGAATCCCATCTGAACCGATGACGTACCGGTGCGCCAAGCTCCGTGGCACAGCTCGGACCGAAGTCGGACACTTAAGCGTGCGCTGCACACCTGATGCTAAAATCTGCTACACCGCTACTGATGCGTCGAACGAAGCGTTGCGTCTCTACGGCCGTCTAGATTACCTTCTTCTTGATCTACGAGAGCACATCTACATCTACGACATCGAGCGTGTTTCGTTTTTTTCAGAACTGCGATCAACACCGCCTCTAGAGATGCATGTCTAAGCTAGATGCACTTTCTTATGCGCTTTTCTTCTAGACTTTCTGCGCTGCGTTCGCGGCTCGGGGGAACGGGCCAGAATCATGTTCGAACATGTTGGAAACGATTCTCTAGAGCGACGCCGGAAATGGCGAAGCGCGAACCGGAAGCAGATGGAACTCGGATCGGAAAGTGCCTTCTGTCCACGACGCGTTGCGTTCGAGGGACCTGCGACGCCTGGCGTCCTCGGGTGAAGTCGACCTCTCGAACTCTGTAGAATTTTACGCGTGCACAGTGAGTTTCTCTAGATATGTCGCCAGGGCATGGATGATTAGCGTCGCTGAATTATCCCCACTACCGCTGAGTTGGGCTGATTTGATTCGGATTCAAAATCAAAGAACTTTCGATAGAAATGAGGTAGAGTGATGAAATTTTTTTTTAATTAGAGCTGAAACTTTGTAGAATATTGGAAAATAAGGAGATCGTGGTACGAACGGCTTTTAACCTTGAGAAAATTCGTTGAACTTGCACAATTTCAAGAAAATTGTGGTTTTTCCAATAGCACGTGCGGAAAAAATTTTTGTTTAACATGTTATACATCGTTTCCCATAGATTTTTTCACGCTGATTTCAAAGCTGGTCTCAAAATTTGTCTACGACCTCAGGATTTCGCAGAAAATAGATTTTTGTGACAAAAACTAATGAAATCATTTCCAGCGAAAGTTCTTTGATTTTGAATCCGTTTTCGTCCAAATTGCCCACTGTGCGACGCTGTTGCGGCGTTAAAGTATTTTTTTGGGGGTCATGGAAATTTGTCTCATCAATTCTTACCTTCTCCATAAACAAGAGAAGATTAAAAAAGGGAAATCGCCACTGAAGTAACATATTATTGTGATACGTGTCCTGATATAAACCTAGGATGCATCTTGGGCATTGTTATACTCAATATCATACAAAAACTAATTACAGAGTATAATATTTCTCAAATTTTGTTATTTTTCCTATAAAAATAAATAAATTAGTGAAATTTTATTATTTGTATACGTTCGTTTGTTTATAAATGACTTTAAACTACTTGTAAAACGTTTCTCTAATTTGGTCGAAAAAGCCCTCGAGTGCAAAGGGTTAAATATAATTGAAACAAATTTCACGAGTCCGACTCGCGATGTTCATATTTCGCATGGAAGTTAACTACGAGTCTGACCCGCGATATTCAAGTTTGCCAGAAAATTTTCATCGCTTGTCAGACTCGTGAAAGCAGTGCAAGCGGTTAAGCGGGCGAAGTGTCGCCCCACCGCGTATAAAACCGTAAAACGCGTAAAACCGTAACCCTTGGAGCCTCGTTACCGAAATATTAGTCATTTCAGATATATTTATTTGACCGCGTGTAAAACGCATGATCGTTTTCCGTGCCCTTTTTCTTTTTCATGGCTGCGTGGTGCCTCGTGGACAGAATGGAGCGCGACGATCGCTCTGTCCCCGTTCCCGGGCGAATCGCGAGAAACCGGTAAACCCTGTAACGTGTAACGGCTAAATGGCGCGGCGGAGGCACGATCGGGATTTGTCGATCGTGCTTCCGAGCGTGTCGCCGAGCGGAATCGTGCTGCCGATCTACGGAGAAGGCGGCTGAACACGCAGCAGGAACGCGAACGGATGGATAGATGGATGGATGAATGGATGAACACACGCGCGTGGACAGATCGAGTCAATAGAAGGGATAGGTGAAGAGAGAGAGAGAGGCAGTTTGAGAGAGAGAGAGAGAAAGAGAGAGATAGAGAGAGAGAGGATGCGGAACAGCGGAAAGAGAGGAGAGATCGAGAAAGAGACGAGAAGCGTTGTTCGTTATCGTTTCAACTATAGCAGAGATAGATACCGTTGCCCCGAGCGACCATCGGAATGCGCGCAGCCACGGACGGAGGGTACGATCGATCGGCGGCCATTTGTAGGAGCCGCGCATCGCCGCCGATCGCCCGGAGCAGACATTTTACGATCTAGGGTCGCGTCTTACACCTATATGTCATCCGTGTGGTTTCGGCGATCTACGCGCCGTTGAGCAAAGCCGAAAGTACAAAAATCTTCGGAAAATTGCGGCCGACCGATCGCGAGGGACTCCGGTCGTCCCTCGGTCTCGCTCGGTCCTCGCAACCGATCGGTTCCGATCGTTTCGTTCGATCCGTTCCCGGCCAACCGACCAGCCACCGAGATCGAACGATCGATCGCCGAGCGGTTCCCGATTTCTGCGGGACGCGTCGTGACCCGGCCAACTTTCTACTCGTTAACAAAAATAAGTATCGCGCGAACTATGCCACCGATTCACGACGATCCCTTGTCACTCGGAGAGCGTGCGTGTACATACACACACAGACACGCACGCACGCACGCACACACATACATACACACACACGCGCGCGCACACAGGTGTGTTTCGCTTCGTTTTCGCTCCGCTTCGTTTCGTTTGTAGCGGCTACCGTAGCGAGCGCACGGTGGACCGGAAACCCGATTTTTTCCGGGCCAAAATCGACAAAAATTATGGACAATATTATGCACGATGATCGATAACCGTTAGGAGCCTCGTTACCAAAATATTAGACATTTTGGATATATTTATTTGACCGCGGATCTTGCGGAATCAAAATTTTTCGAGTCGGTCGCGGAAAACAGATAAGAATGTGCTTCTTAATTTAATCATTTGAAGAAGTCGAAAATCGTGTGTATTATACAATATAGTAGAATATAATTTATATTCTCGCAGAACGTTCTCGCAGTTTTGTGTTTCGCCGACTCATTTTTGTCGGAAACGCGAAAGAATGATGTGCGCGGGGACGCCCAAATCTGAAGAGAAAATTTGAAGAATATTGTACGACTATAACTTTGAATCTTGGGAGAACGTTGAAAGGATTTTGGCCAGAAAAAGAGAACGGGTTTCCAGGCGACTGCGGAGCGGTACGTTGGTTTGAGCGGTGCTAACGCGGCAAGCTCGCATAAACGCAAAGCGCGCCAAGCCCGAAAACAGCTCGCGAAAACCGGCTACGCTACAAAGCTACCCCGTTCGCACATTGCTCCAAAGTGCAGTTCCAGCTGTGCAACAATTCGGGAAATCGGTAAAAGAGCCTCCCCTGTATCCGCATCCCCGTTATCCAACCATTCTATTGCCCGTTCCATGTCCTCTCTGTCAACACTAGGTTCACGGAGCGCTAACAATGTCTATTTTACATCTCCTTATAAAAATAACATGAATGTATCCATCAAAGTTTCTAGCCATCTTTTCAATAATATATATATATACCCGAAGAAATCAATTTGTTGAATAATTACTCGTGGATGCGTTTTTACAATCTCAATATTCGCGGTTTCGAAATGTTAGAATCCGTCATTTCGACGGGTCCCGTAAATCATTTTTGTTATTACTACGGATCTTTATGCAAAACAAACATTTTCTCGGCTCGTTGCGGGACACCGAAATCAGACATTTGTGGATTTTGTATTTGAACTATTTTAAAACAGTGTAAACTGTCCTGGCTGCTTTTTATTTAGTCTATTCGATTTTGTCATAAATGCACAAAATCAGCAGTCTAATTACTAACGTGTTTTAATGTTTTAAGTCGAAGCGATGGAACAACGTAAACAATAAACAAATCCTAAAACTTTTAAAGGGAGGATCACCGGAGAAGCATCCTGCACAAGACGCGAAAGGTTGCATTCCTATTGGCCTAATCGGCCAATAATAATTGGCCGCTAGGCGCAGCGATTTCTCTGTATATGTCGCCAAGGCCTGGATGACAAACGTCGCGGAGTTATCCCCACTACCGCGGGTCCCAGAGGACGCCGAGGAGTGTAAGGTCACGCGGATCAAAGATCAATATCTCCTGGACTATATAGGACGCTGGCGAGACCCGTGTTGCTGACATATATCGAGAATTCACTGTAATTGAATAGAATGCAATTAATTACCTCGTTTGCAAAGATAAATTTTATGATCGTTGTACGTGCTGGGAAATAGTTTGCACGGAGCATTGTTAAAAAGTTAATATTGTAGAAAGCGTGGAGAAACAGTTCCGTTGAAAGCGAAGGAATTAGCGAAGCGGAGAGAACAATAGCAGAGGATATTGAAGGAGCTGTCACCGCATTGCGTTGGAGACCAGAATGCTGTGATTGCGGTGACGATGATGTAATGGAATGATTTCAATCCGATAAAGACGATGGATCCGACTGAATCATGTAATAGCCGCGGACATACATTTTCCATGAGATAGGATAACAAATGGACATAGCAATGATGCATCAATCTTCTTGATTCTCATTTGAATACATGTAATTTAACACACCGAAGTGAGTGTTCTCTTATTCGGACACTTTCGTGTCGTTCTTGATGCGGATACGGGAGGCTCGAAATTCTTCTGACTGCGGATTTTTCTCTTTAATCAACGTAATTGCCTATGCTTAGTTCCTTTTTTTAAAATAAATTCAATCAGTTGAAAACAATGCAACAGAATTTTGCAATGCTTTTACCGTTTCGCGTTCGATCTTGTACTAGTCATTATGCATGGAATATGCAATCGACTTGTTACCAATGATGACCTTGAAAGAAGACATCTGTCAGCGTGGTCGTAATAACCGTGCACCCCGCTGTCTATGCTGCGAAGCTGAGTCAGTATGGGGTGGACAGCTGTTACGAAAATCAGGTTTTGTTTTACTGCAGAAACAAATAGTTCAACATTCAGAACATTAATTACCTACAGGCATTAAAACGTGCTGTGTAACACTTAGTTTCCTTGGTGCGTCGACGAACAGAATTTGAGCAGAACTGTTCTCGCCTGACAATCGATATATCGATGTCTCCGCGCGAAAAACCACGAAACAACAAAAATAAAATATCCTTTTATTTTTTAATCGAACGTGGGATCAATTCAGGCGGAAGCGTCGTCATACAATAATGTTTATCGACGAACAGAATTTGAGCAGAACTGTTCTCGCCTGACAATCGAAATATCGATGTCTCCCCGCGAAAAACAACAAAAATAAAATATCTTTTCATTTTTTAATCGAACGGGGGATCAATTCGCGCGAAAGCGTCGTAGAAAAATGTTCGTCGACGAACTTTGAGCAGAACTGTTCTCGCCTGACAATCGACTCCTCGCGAGAACCACAGATGAATAGAAACAGATCAGGTTTTTATTTTGGAACAGCACGGGGGGAGGGGGGATGAATTCGCGTGGAAACATCGGAAAATCAATTGCAACACGGCGGAGCTCGTTGAACACCGGAAACTGCTGTTTTTTTGGCTCCATTCTCGATGGAATCGTAGTTGGAGTCCGACCCAGTTATCAGACTCGCTGTATAGTTAGGATAAAGTAACGGGAAAAACAGATTTTGCTTAGCCAGAATCGCATTTCAAACCAGTGTGTCGTTCGTGACCGCAACGCCGAACGAATCGAATGGAATCGGATCGAATCGAATCGAATCGAATCGAATCGTGTTCGACTATGGGTCGCGAGAGCAGAGTGTACCGATGTCAACGGCAACGTTAACGCTAGAACTGCCGAGCCCTAAACGTGACTTAGACTTATGACAACCTTCCCTTTATGACAACAGCATGATTGAATCTGCTCAGGTTTCGTACGATTTTTACGGTAACATGTACTCCAAAGAAGCGGAATTACTTTTTTAAAATTGGTCCAAATGACTTGAATCTTTTTCAGATGCTAGACCAACTAGTTTGCTAGAGAATGACTAAACAAACTTTTTTGTTTTAGGTTGCAATTGGTTGGAATGATAAATAAATGAAAAAATTATGAATATTCAACTCTTTTATCTGAGCCTATAACGGTAATTTAAAAAATGCGTTTTACAGATTGAAGATCATTTGTATGTATACTGAAAATTTCACACAAGGGCGAAATTCCCTGGCAAGGTCGAAAATCTGCAACTTTCGCCCTTAAACTCTCATCTCGAAACGTTTTTAGTTCATGGCAACATCAAAACGCATTTTTTAAATTATCGTTATAGGCTCAGATAAAACAGTTGATCTATCATTCCAACCAATTGCAATCTAAAAAAATGTTTGTACAGTCATTCTTTAGCAAACTAGTTGGTCCAACGTGTAAAAAAGATTCAAGTCATTTGGACCAATTTTGAAAAAGTTATTCCGCTTGAAAAGGCGTCAACATACTTTCCGCCGCCACTGTATACTAAAAAATTTCTCGTGAAAACGTTTTCATAGTTTCACTAATCGCGAAAGAGGAAATCGTCCATCAGTCATTTTCACTGATTCGGTAGTTCCAGTGTTAACGACGTTCGCGACGTTAACGTAAACGTCGCACAGTGGTCCTAGTCGATGAATTCGGAGGAAAAAAGTTCAAAATTAGAGGATTCAAGAAAAACACGTATCAGTGAATTTTTTACGTACTATACATCCCAGAGAGACGCAAAGTGACCTCTGGCATTAGTCTCATCAACAATGAAACAAATGACGAACGCATATGTCGCAACGCATAATTGTTTCAGGTTACTCGATCGCTTGTCGCGAAACAGTGTATGATTACCTGGAATTAGAAATACTTTTATATTGATAATAATATGAATTTCACAAAGTTGGAGGTAAATATAAAACGACAAATTTCTTTCAATTTAGTGACTGATATTATTATTTCTACTTCGGGACATCTTGATACACATGGTCCTCGTTTTCTTTTGCAAGCTATTCCACGTTTTGTGGAGTGCAGAACCCAAGTTACTAAATGTTAATAGTTCAAATTATTTTTAAGCAAGACTAACACTCCTGTACTCGATATAAATTCAATAGCTTTCCGCCTTTAGTTGCCATTTTGTGAGAAATAATTCTTTTTCGTAGACAGAGTGCGCGCTACAACTCGGCGGAACACGAATATTCACCTGGAGGAATTAGGCTTCATGCAATCGACTATGACCAAGAATCGGCATATGCTCGTCAATTATTTAGAGAATGAGCTAGAAAGTACAGGAGGTCACAATTTTTCAAATGGAACGAGTCAAGTAGAATACCGAATGATCATCAGAGGAATGCTAAATTGAAAAATAATCATCTATCCCAGTTATAAATTTTTTAATCATAAATTGCATCGCGATATCTCGAAAACCATTAATCGC
>CM052139.1:1678066-1736473 GCA_028454255.1 Halictus ligatus | reverse complement strand
TCACGTTAGCCGAGCAGCGATAATACTACAGGTTCATTTATTCATTTCTCGGCGCGCTCGTCGCCGCTCAGGGCAACGCGGATAATTGGCACGGGTCTTAAAACAAGTGTTTCCTTCGTTAACCCCCCGCGATAGGATTTCTTTCACGGTTTCAGTGATTGGAACTCTTTTGTCATTCGTGATTTCCTTTAAAAAAGGCGGAAAATTTATATCTATTGCACGCCTATACAGTGTTTTCTTCGTTAACCCCTCGCGATAGGATTTCTTTCACGGTTTCAGTGATTGGAACTCTTTTGTCATTCGTGATTTCCTTTAAAAAGGGGGGGGAAAATTTATATCTATTGCACGCCTATACAGGGTGTTCGTTTGAAAACTTTCCAGCCGAATATCTCGAAAAGTATGAGAGATATTAAGAAAGAGTGGGGCAGTATCAGTTTTTTATTTTGGGTGGCGTTTTCAAGGTCATTCGAAGGTCAACTATGTTTTCTCAAATGGAAACCTTTATTTTTTATTATGGGATCTTATCGTACGTAAAAAGACCAGCAATTTTCGTAGGATACTTTTTTTTATCCGCGCACTAGTTTCACGAGAAACCGGGTGGTTCACGGGAAACGGGCCACCTAAGTAGATCCGTTAGGCTTAGAGATAGAAGAAAATGTTAGAGTGAAAATTTGTACTGTTGAAAGGGACAAATATGGTAATATAAAGAAATGTTCCAATAGTAGTCGTTTTCAAGGTTTTTCGAAGGTCATCAATGATTTTCAAGCACCACCGTATATTTTTTACTTCACAGTATTGTAGCTGATGTCAAGACGAGTTCAACGATATTGTACACTATGACCTTTTAAATGACCTTGGACTTGAAAATTTATGATAAAGCAGTGATAACTTCAGAATGTACAATCATTTCATTTGAATTAAATTAAATGTTCGAAATTATGAGCTTGAGCAGTAACACAAAAGGCAACCCAAATAAAAAACTGATACTGCACCCCCTCTTTCCCCCTTGAAATCCTTGGACACGCGTTTTACACTTTTTTGATATCTTTCATACTTTTCGAGATATTTGGATGGAAAATTTTCAAATGAACACCCTGTATGTTTTTCAATAGCTGTACATTTACAACGCCAAAACATATTTGTTAGACCCTTTCTTCGGAATCTTCGGTATTGTAAGGCAAGGGGTTGATTGCAAGAAGCAGGATCTGACTAAAAATTTATTTCCTCTTTTAATCGTTTTAATAAATTGATAAGAATGCATCGATGTTCTTAAATCCCTTGTATCCTTCCACTGTTCGAAGTTCTATCCGCTGATTCTGGTTATAAATAAATAAAATTGCCCAACAAGTTCCAAGAAAGTAATTACTAGACGGCGGATGTTTATGCAATTTTCAATGTTTGCATGCAAAGCGGAACCAAATAGAATCTAACGTTCGGTGGTAGCGATCTTCTCAGATCTGGAATAAATAAAAATCGCACTAAATTCTCTGCAAACTTGATATCACAGCACTTTCCGAAAATTTTCCGAAGCCGTAAACGCACAAAGTTCCGCGGTCTAGCGGTCTCAAATTCCGTCACAGCCTCGGGGAAATGGGATCGAGGCGACAAATTCGACGATCACCGGCGATACAGGGCGAAGAAGCTCGATCCCTCGGCCCGGCAAAAACCATGAAAACCGCGGCGAAAGGGAACGGCGGAAAATTCGAGGATTTTATCAGGCAGACCACGTTCCATAATTGCAGCCGGCCGTGGCCATTACGAATTTAAATATTGATTCTCGCCGCCGGCGGCCGTAATGGAATCTGAAAAGCCTGGAAACTGGGCTTCGGAATATCGGCTGGCCCGGGCGGCGGCCAACTTGGACCTTGCTCGCGGCTGTTCCCGCGAGAAACCCTCCGTCCATCCCCTATTTCGTTGCATTTCGAATGTTGGATCAAAGTTAACGGCGGCAGAACGAAGGAGGGCTACTCGGCACCTACGAAACTTCCCGAGATCGTTCCACCGTCGGCCTTTAGAACGTATTCCCCACGTTTACGAATAAACTGCATACAACTTGCCCCTACACGCGACAATGAATGGTACAATAATCACTCGAGGCTCGTTTGAACCAGTTAACCGTGCAGTTCAATTTGAAAAATCCCCCGCGGCGCGGAATTAAAATCAAGCAACCACGAATATACGAACAAAGACCTTGTAAAGCTAAATGTGAAAGAATTACGAATTATAAATGTAGGGAGATGAATATTAGAGTGATTGTTTAGGGTGACTGTGGACGCGACATCGTGGCGTCGACGTGTTTGGGTCTAGAATGAAATAAAGTCTGTTTGGGCCTCGGTGACAAGAGTGAAGTGGCTAGGGGCGCCGAGAAACGATAAAGAGAGAATGAGAGTGCGAGAGAGGAAGAATGAGAGAGGGCATTATTATAAAAGGGATGAATGCGAAGAATGCCAGTTAGTCGTTAGTTGTTAGTTGAGAGTCAGAGAGTCGGCAGTTGGGAGTCGGTAGAGAGTCAGTTAGTAGAGCGAGTTGTGGTTGTTGTTGTTATTGTTATTAAATAAAGTGTTTTATTGAGACATACATACATAAATTTATTCGATAAGAATTTAACAATTCATTAACGTTGACTGCACCGCAATAGAGTACACTCGTCAATCACAGTTGACTGGTTAATGTAAAGCTTTTAGACGGGTCACTCGCTGTTTTGAAATACGCATCTGAATTATAATACTGGAAGATAGTCTATTTCCATGTACCTTCTCCGGCAGAAATTCCGCAAAACGGTTTCTTAAGTGGTACAAGTATTTTTTGACGATACTAGTAGAAAGTTTACAGATATCGTCATAAAGAGAAAACTTGGACTGTTCGGCGGACGGTGATTTTAGTCGTAGAGACGGTTCAACGTCGACGAGAGTCGCTCCGAAACGAGTATGACAGTTGTTCTCGGTCTGAAGCGTTGAAACGTCGGTCGAATGGATGGTTCCTTCGAAAGAAACGCGGCCCGAGGCGATCACCGGCCGGCAGCCCATAAATACATTAGTCTCGCTAATTGACGAATCGTTAATCTCGCCCCCGCGTTACATCCGGAATGGTAACGGATGTGGACAATAACGACTCGGAGGGCCGCAAAATCGGTCCCGGACACACTCCATTCTCCCACGCTCGGGAAATCGCATCAACCTACACGCGGAACGAGTTTCTGCCAAAGCTCGGATACCGGCGGGATATATACGGTCGGTTCTGTAAACGGTAATGTTTCTTCGGTTACTTCTTTTATTTATTTATCCCTTTCCGCCTAGCAGAAAAAGAGAGAGAGAGAGGGGGAATTTTTCTTTCGACCGTTTCTCCCCTCTTTCTCCTTACCGTCTGTGGACTTTGAGCAGTTTTCTTTTTTCTGTTTTATTTTTGCCGAGCTGTTTGTACAGTTACGTATGCGCCGCGATTAAAGGCAGGCCTTTAGAAATCTGCGAATCGCGGCAAAACCATAGCCAATTTTCCCTTCCGCAGCGTTTTCAGTAGTAGACTCGACGCTGCATCAGACGAACCGTTCCCAGGCGCGTTAACGGTTCCTGTTAATCCTGTTCCTCCTGTTCCCCCGTTCCCCGTGTTTCTCGACTCTTTTTTTCCGCCGACAAAGTCAGCCGAAGGGAATCGAGACGGTCGCAGCAAAGGCAGACGAGTGCTCGCTCCAATTGGATATGTACAGGGTGGTCCGACTGAACATGGCCGTTTTAACCCTTTGCGCTCGAAGCTATTTTCATCTCGAAAACGAAACCTCCCTTCCGACCAAGAATACTTCCTTTCTATATATTTCTTTTTTCATGTTGTGCATACGAGAACGGTGCAATTTATTCGTACAATACTGAAGTGTTTAACAATTTATTATTTTTATCATTTTTAGATTCTAATATTTTTAGATTGTGAATATTGAGATTGTACAAATGCATCCTTGAGCAATTGTTTCACAAATTGATTTCTTTCGGTATGTATTATTTAAAAAATGGCTACAAACTTTGACTTTAATGATGTAAGAAATATTTTGAATAATGATACAGCAATTTTTAGTGGCGCCATTCGAGTGCTGAGGGTTAATATATCGAGCGACGATACGAAACATATTTTCTACGCAATTTGCACAAATAGCGCCAATGCTGGGACACGTTACAAACAACATTTTTATGATCGGACCATTTTTTGACAGTAGAACTACCGATCAATAAATGCGACTGACGTATATTTTGCTTTGTAACAGTGACTAGACTGTGCCCATTCAGACCTCATACAACTTTTATTGTAATATGAGCTTCAATGAAGAGATTCATTAAAAAATTTTTCCGATAAAAACATTCTTACAATTTTAGTAATTGTAAAGGAAAAAATTAGGAGCCAGCCATTTTGGACTGGTCCGATAGTTCTAATGTTAAGTATCTCGCTAAACATAGTAGCCATTTTAACACTAGGTTCACGGGACTCTTCAAAATGACGGATTCTAATATTTTTAATTTAATATTATTCAGATTCTAAGGATGCATACATGAGAAATTATTTAGCAAATGTATTTCTTCGGGTATATATTATTTTCAAAATCTTGTTATTTTCATAAAGTAATGTAGAATAGCCACTTTCATTGCTCCGTAAACCTAGTGTTAATATCTCTTTCACCCGGGACGATATAAAACATGGTTCGATGAATCCGTTGCAAAGAGAAACATTTTCATGGCAAGATTATCCTTTTCGGAATTACCAATTTATACACAGTGGCTGATCAATAACGACTGAAGCCATTTGCATCGACGAGCTCGCGTTAAGACGATCAATTTCGATACACACGTCTAGCCACGCCGAGTTCGTCGAACTTTTATAAACCATGTTGTGAAGTATTAAACAGCGAACATACGTTTCACGAGAGAATGGGCAACGTTATCCGTCACGGGGATAGTAAAATATATTTTACGTACTGTGCCCGTGAAAGTTTTATCACCCACCGTCGGTGTATATTATATTTTCTTTGACTATCAGGACTAAAATTAAACACGAAATTCGTACCAATACATGTTCTCGCAATTCAATAGTTCGGTGGACACCTTCAGACGATGTATAAAACATCTTATTTTCTGAATATTTGATTTCCATTGGAATCGTTCCAGCACGTACATCACAATTTATTAGCCTCCCATCTTGAATAATATAGTCTGCTCACATATATGATTCATATAATGCATGTATGAATATGAAAAAGCTGCGTTATTCGAGCAGTTTAATGCAAAAACAGTATGGCTCGATAAACATTGATTATTGGATAACGGGAGGGGGGAATAAAAAATTTGTTAAACACAATATCGTCAGGAACGATATCACCGACACAGATGCAGACCGAACTTGCAAACATCATACAATAATTTTGTTAAAAACTTGATAAAAATAGGTAACAGTTGGATACTTCAGTTGGTGGTAACTAAACATGGGGCATTTTTGCGCAAAGTAAAAATTGTTTGTATTATTTCGCTGAACAGGAGCCAAGCAGAAACTTCGTTTATTAATTTTGACAGGCTAAGACCAGAAGCTTTTCAATTCTTTTAATCTACCTCCTGAATTAAAGTGCACTTACTCGTTTTCAGTGTAAATGCTTCCAATCATAATTAGACTGCGAATCCGCGCAAACTAAGAGCGTGCTGGATAGACGTTTATCTCTTTCCTTAGATAATAATTTTAACAAGTCGCGGACAATTTGTTTCGCCTGCTCATTTCTGCCACGATTGCATCAAATCGCCAAAACATGCTCAAAAGCCCACAACTTATTAAAAAATTATTGCTTCTGCTTGAAAGTTGGTATTAGGCCGTTTATGGGGTCGCTGCTCACGAATTTGAACTTCATTTTGAAGTTCATATTTTAGGTTTTGCCCACGTTTTCCGGCTTTGGGACCACTGTGCGTCGCTAAAACTGCATCAGAATACCTCCATAGCTTTGTTTTCTCGTCAATAGACCGCAGACTTTATGAATTTATGACAAAAGTGGCCGAAAAGAAGCCAAATCGGAATTTAACATCGCTGGTACACATTATTCAAAACCTACAAAATTATTAGCTCATCCACCGGCGATTACTTCGCAATGTTTGAAAGTTCATCGTCCGCTTAGAAACGCTCTTCGAGTAACCAACCCCATACTTAAAACTAGCCTAGCTGAAAGTTCATATTTTAGGTTTTGTCCACGTTTTCCGGCTTTGGGACCACTATGTGTCGCTAAAACTGCATCAGAGTACCTCCATAGCTTTCTTTTCTCGTCAATAGACCGCAGACTTTATGAATTTATGACAAAAGTGACCGAAAAGAAGCCAAATCGGAATTTAACATCGCTGGTACACATTATCTAAAACCTACAAAATTATTAGCTCATCCACCAGCGATTACTTCGCAATTTTTGAAAGTTCATCATCCGTTTAGAAACGCTCTTCGAAGTCCTTAGCTGAAAGTTCATATTTTCATCATTCATGGTTCATTTTTCAGATTTTAGGTTTTGCCCACGTTTTCCGGCTTTGGGGCCACTTCGAAATAAAGCTTTCTCGCCGTTCCAAGCGGCCGGGATCGATGGAGTGGCGTTCCTCGATCCCCGAGCGCAACACTGTCCGGTCTCGTTCGAGTACTTTCCCCGACGGAAGGATGACCCCGTCGTTCCTCGATCTCGTTTGTCGCATTGCCGATAAGACGTAATTCGCATCGATACGGAGGCAACCGAGCGGACGATATTTCGCTGGCCGCGCGGCCGGCCGCGCCGGGCGCCGAGCAATTTCGTTTCGCTGACGTAGCCGATGCGATCGGTCCCTAAACGGGAACGGGACACACGGGATACGGGGGTCGTTAGACGTGTACGCGCCCGTATTTCTACGTGTGTACGTACCGTGCGGAGGATGGAACGCGACCGAGAACGATAAAGAAGGGAAGCGGAACGACGCCGAGCGTTATTCGCGCCGATACTGGATAAGAGGGATGGATAGACAGGGGTCTGCCTCCCTTCGATAGCGATCGACGACGTTCCGTCGGAACGACGGACGAATGGGACTCGTCCGGGACGGGTTCGAAATTTTCGGCACACATGCTCCGCATCGAGATCGACCACGAATCCAACGGGACGCCCCAGACCCTGATTAATCCTCGTATTCGCCGTTGCTCGAGGACCTCACAATTACAGCAAACACATATTTTGTGCGTCATTTCAATTTCTTGCTTCAACACGTTCACTGCCGTGTTGAATACGGTTGACGGAATTATTTGTCCAGGTTCTGAAATGAATTTTCACGTTAATATTAGGTCTACCGGAAAGTTCTGTCCGTTTTTGAATTGAAAGGAAATTACACAATTTTCATACGTTTAATAATATTTATTGCAGAATATACTTTCCATCGTTTTAGGAGAGTACAGGTGTGTAAATGAGATGATAAAGAGAGATAGTCCGTTGCACCAGAGATCTGTAAAATTCAGGAAAGTTTAAGAATTGCTCGATTTAATTTATTTAATTTTTTCCAATTTTTATTTCATTGAACGACTTACCTTGATTTCATGGAATTTTCGAGGTTTCCAATTTGGAGGTCAAAGTATTGACACGTGCTGCAACTTCGCCGTCGAAATGTTTTATTAAATGCGACGCACCTCCTCTGTGAGAAATCGGAATAATTTATGTAATAATTTTTCATACTGTGTACTACAAGTTTGGGAAACATGTGTATCGAATTAATTTTCTGTCTTTAGGTAAATTGTGACATTGTGGGCGTGAAATAATCTGTGTTGCACAACCAACAAGCACGTCTTCTACGTGAGAAAATGGATCGGGAATGAGGAATAAACTTTTTTCATTTGGGACTTTGTTTTCGAGAAAATCGACTTCCATGATCCGTCAAACCCGCGTGCCTCGCATTTGTACGAAGTAGAATGGGTAGGTCATGCACAGACGCGTCAGACGATTAGTATGCAATAGCAGGCGTGTTCGCCGAATTTTCGAACTCGATTTTACCGAGAACGAGGCGTCAGAGGACAAAAATGTATTCCATATTTTCGACGTAGTATAATAATATTTTCTAATATAATTATTTTAAACGCCCTACGTGACATTAAATCTTAAACAGAGTACCACTTTCATTTTCAAGGTAAATAAACCCGTTCGTTTTCATCCTCTTTGGTTCGAGATTCAGAAGTGGTTCGGTAGCGGTATAGTAATCGTGCAGTCGCGTCGCGTTACACGCATAAGAGTCAATTCTGGTGGGATCGGGTTAAAGTCCCTTACCAAACAAAACGTAACCTTATAGATTCCGTTGGTTCGGTGTATATTCTATTTGGCATTCAACAATTACAAACAACTACATTTGTAATTATCTTAATTCGGAATATATTTGTCTTGTTTGTTAACTCGCGTAATCTACAACCCTTAATTATTGCCTGATATCCTAATCTAATAGTTGAACGTTCCCACACGATACAATCTTACCGCTCGGATTGTATCGATCAAATTATATATAAGTTACAAGGCTTACTAATCTGAAATGCAAATCAACAAAGATTTCAAAATTGAAAACAAACGGAAATCATATTCCTGGGGTAACAACCCCCTCGCCGGCCTCTCGCATTGCTGGCAGCCCTGGCTCGTAGCAAGACAGCAGATTTCACGCCTTTATAGGAAAAACGAAGTGGTGTTAAATTAAAGTTGCTAAAAGTGGAACGAAATACAGACCATTTCCAATGTTCTTGTAACTTGCAACTTGTAACAATTACATTTATAATTATCTTAACTCTGACTCTGGTAACGGTCTGAATCACCCACGGTTGCACCACCAACACTGCGATACCCTTGTACAAAAGTATGCGAAACTTGAGTGACTATTGCAAAAATGTCCACTCGGTTTTACGAGCAGATCAAGACCGGAAGAAGAATGAAAGAGCAGATACACAATTCGAGAATATTTCGTGGAATTCTAGAAGAATCAAATAAATTAAATTCGAGGTATTGCGCGCAACAGGGACAGGGAACAATGGGGCCGTTTCGAGGACCGAGGATCGATATTTATAGGAGTTCTCAAGTCCCGTATAAAACGCTCGAAACGTTTTTTTCATTAGCGATTCCCGTATCCGCGCCGAGAAGGAACGGGGGGAAGCCGTGTAAACCACGAAAACTTTCGATCCGCCGCTAAACAAAGGCTGTTCTTCGCTTATCCGGGGTCCATTATGCCTTCGACAATGTCTATCACGGTCCATCGAACGCGCGCCCCCGCTTCGATATTGAAAAGTCCCAATACTTTTCCCCCTTGCCGATGCTTTCCTCCTCGTCATCCCCTTCTTCCCAAGCATTTTTCCTCGTGTACGAAAAGTAGTTCGCATTCCCGGAATATCTTTTCTTTTTCTCTCTCTCTCTCTCTCTCTCGCCCCTCATTCCGTGTTCTCGGGGCGACACGGTGGACGGCGAGAGAGATTCGTCTTGGACGAATCTTGTTAGCGCGAAACGAGGAATAACGACGCTTTTGCCCGCGCGACGAAGATCGAACGGAACCCCGCGGATTTTCGTTTCGAACCTCGTTCCGTTCCGCGCCGCAACAAATCAACTACCCACCGCGAATCCTATGAGAAACGCGAATCTTTATCGGCGAACGGGGGTGGAAAAGGCGAATCGTTCTCTCGAATTTCGCGACACGTCGGCCTCGACTCGAGGGGATACACCCTCTACACGTAGGGGGAGGCACCCTCCTTTTCAGGTGTCGCGTCCGGTGGTTCGTCCGCGCGAGAAAATATTGTAAACTATTGTTCGAACCCAGCGATGTCACGCGAGGAGAAGAAACAAATAGAATTAAGATAAAAATTCTGGGAAGTTCGGTTGCACCTTGAGAATAGACAAAAAGGGTGTCCAATTGTGCTAAGCTGCGGTAGGGGATGCTGACTTCGTGGTAGGAGTCACGACACATTGGCTAGACAAATCAGCAACTTTAATGAGTTGCAAATAATGCGTAAATTCTTCTAATTTTTTCACCGTTTTTAAGTTTCACCACTTCGTTTCTCCTACGAACGCATGAAATCTGCTGTCTAATTATCGCATTATTATTATACGCATTAAAAATTCTGGGAAGTTCGGTAGAACGCAAAACAACTCCAATTTATCTTCCCGCGAGAGACACGGCGGGGATCGGTTACACCTTGAGAATAGACAAAAAGGGTGTCCAATTGTGCTAAGCTGCGGTAGGGGATGCTGACTTCGTGGTAGGAGTCACGACACATTGGCTAGAAAATCAGCAACTTCAATGAGTTGCAAATAATGCGTCGATATGGGCAAATAATTCGTTTTTCCTACGAACGCATGAAATCTGCTGTCTAATTATCGCATTATTATCGAGCATTTAATAAATTCACGTTCAATGAACATTGTTCGCCCAACCACCACCCCTATCGACCGGAACGATTTTCGTTCGGCGTAAAAGTTTTGCAATTGACAGCCAAAGTCCCGAGGACCCTGACAATCGGGAACTCCAGCAATCGACTGTAATGGATTCAGTAATTTTTATTGTGAACAGGGGAATTAGGCGCCTATGGGATCCCCGCGGTAGCGTAGGCCCCGAAGGCCGGGGTAGGCCGGACCTCGTTACGGATAATAATATAATTGGACGATTCATGGAAGCTAAGCGGCCGTACTTGCGCCTATGAGACGCCCTATTATCACGGGCCACCGGCTTTGTAATGCAAAACCAATTTCCTCGTTCCGTCTCGTTCGAGGGAGGCGGAGACTCTGCTCGGAAGACCTTCCGCCGCTCGCCTTCCGGCCCTTTGCTTCGATCTCGTTTCATCATCTGGCCCTTCTCCCTTCCCTGCGGACAGAACTCCCTATTTTATGAAAAATAAAAACATGACTCCCGCCTAGCCGGGAACCTAGCCGAGAGATGGGACGTCGGTCTGGAGGATCGACGTTGGTTGACCCCGACGGAGGCTAAGGCCGAGCTTTATTTTCCCTCTCGGGAAACCCATCCCGGCGGGAGACGGTATTTTTATTCAAATTTCGTTCCGTTCGTCCCCCCCCCCCCCCCACCCCGAACTTCGCGTAGCCGTTCCCCGAGACGCGATCGTATTATGCGTCTTCTCGAATAAAATCGACTCGGCCCGATGCCGAAACTTTCGGAATTTATTCTATTTACGGAAAGCTGATCGTCGGCTCTATAAATTCGAATTTCTTTCAGCCGGAGGGGGGCGGACGAGGGGGAGGGGGAAGCTCGTCTTCCCTCGGCACGCCTTTTCCATCCCCCGGCGTTCCTAATGGGACACCGTGCAACGTCGCCGACCAAATGGAAAGCCCGCGCGTCCTGTCTCGAACCAACACCCACACGCGCACGTGCGAATTCCATTCGCGCATACACCGGCAACTGCGAACAGCGTCAGGGCGCGGTGCATTCTCCGGACTGTTATAATTTCGCGAGAAACAGAAATAGGAGAATTTGGATTCGCTTTAACGCTGAACCCGCCGAGCCTTAAACCCGGCTAATACAGCGTTGTCTTGCAAAAATGACGAGATTGAATTTATTTTGGATTCTGTGCGATTCGTATTATAGTGCGTGCTCTCCTATACTAATAACTCGGCTGCTGTTGGTGTTAGGAAGAAACGCATCGGATGGAAATTGCTTGGTTTCGAGGGAACATTAATCCGATGGTAGTAGCTTTTTTGTAGGCGGATGCGTAAAGGACATATGAAGGTCAACCTCATTTTTGTAAATGGAATGTCCCATTTTTTATACCGTAGATCGATACAGCATCAAAGTCTGAGTGTAAAAGCGTTGACCTTCATACGTCCTACACCTAATAGTTGACGAGATATTGTCCGAAGAAGAAAGAAAATTATTTCGATAATATCTCGTTAACTATTCAATTTAGGACGTATGGAGGTGAATACAGTTTTACTCAGAATTCGACAGTATACCGATTCATGATACAGAAAGTAGGCCTTTCCATTAAAAACCTAAACCTACCACGGTCGAAAGGACCGGTTTTCTATCTCGCAATTATTGAAATTATAAAATCATTTTCGTAGGAAAATACTGAATTTCGATTTTTGGTATAATATCTGCTTAAATAAAGAAGTCAACGTTTTCGTAGGTAATTACTGAATTGACTTCTTTATTTAAGCAGACATTATACCAAAAATCGTACAAAATTTAAATAAATTCAACCTTCTCCCTTCCATAAGACGTTGCAACATATGTTTCGTGCTTTGTAGGGTTAGTATTACAAAGTCTTCAGCTATGGTTCGCAGACTTTGAAAGACTAAAAAGTGCTCGTGAAAGGTGCACTAGAAACGCTTTTGTTTGCACGCTTTTATCGAATCTACCCCTGAATTTCAATTGACCCTGAAGATTGAAGCTTTCTCTTTGGAACGACGCTTTGAAATTTGTTGTGACGCATCAATTATTGTTGCCAGGTACTGTAGATAGCGACGACGGCACGCAGCACGGTTAAACTGTCCGTCGAGTTCGAAAGTGTCTCCGTGTACTATTCTGGGAGCAAGACTTTTCGTAGGAGGCGTCTGCGTTACCGTATGCACACGTGCGAAGTAACACGTTGCAGTTCCTTATCGAATCGCGGGCATCTCTGCTCGGCTTGCTCCCGCGGATGCTCTATCCTTAACAGCACCTGAAGCAAAAGTAACTTTCAAGCAAATGGAAAAGTTCAAGATGCATTTCGACGAGGGTAGAACCGGCACTGTGGATCTTCGTTGAAATTCTCGGATTATTTGCCCTCCCGAGTTCGTGCACGCGTTTCCTTGTTCCCGAACATTTTCTACATCGCATAAACGCTTCGAGATCCGCGACGTTAGCGCACTTGAAACGGTAATTTGCGAGTGCATAAAGGAATGCTAACAGCCCGTGTACCCGTGATCTCCTTGAACCGTTCATGATGTACAATCCCGTTTCGCGAAGCAGAAATGAGGAACGCGTTCGGTCGTTTAACACTAGATTTACGGGACCCGTCAAAATGACGGATTCTAATATTTTTAATTCAATAATAATTCAGATTCTACGAATGCACACACGAGAAATTATTTAGCAAATTTATTTCTCTAGGTATAGATTATTTTAAAGATATTGCTAAAAATGTGGGTAGCAGGATCTCGTTATTTTTATAAAGTAATGCAAAATAGTCGCTTTTAGTGCTCCGGTAAACCTAGTGTTAAAGACTTCGCGGATTTTCGCAAAAATATATACCAAGAAATAATTAACTAGGATATTGTTAGCTTAGCTTCTGGAGCCTGTTTGTTTGAAAATATTATTTCGCATAAGGATCCACGGTCTACTCGTTTCAAACGTCCCGAAGTCTTCCGAAATACCACTTCACTCTCGACTTACAGTATCGAGACGCAGCAAATGGATGATGCTACGTGCTGAAAAGGGGGTTGTAAGAACGTCGGAATTTATGCGTTGTATCGCGCGTTCCCGATGTGCAGCGTCGCAAGAGTGTATCGCGAACGTGCACGGAAGGGATCGCGATTATGGCGCGCGCGTTCGCCTTGAATAGGTGCGAAGAATACAGGTAGGAGAGCTGCAGTTCGCGGATAGACGTCACCCGCGGCGGTCGCGTGCGATAACGGTCCCGAGTATCGGTGCCAATGTCAGCGCTGAGTTATCGTCGCGTTGTTTGCCGAGGAGTCGGGGGCTTTCGCCGGGGGCGTTCGAGGAGGACAAAACGAGCCCGGAACCGACGCCAAGACCGTAAAGACCCGGCCCCGCGTTTCCGACGACCGGGAACACGAACCAGGCGAACGCGGTTCCCCGCAGTTTTGTAATTCTGTTCGCCGCAAAGCACCGCCGCACTCCACTCGGCCCCCGGTCGATAGATTCGAAAATGTTCGAACGGTTGCCCGCCGGCGCACAGTCGGCTATTTCGCCCGAAAAAATTGTTCAAGCGTTACATATAGGCTCAATGCCTTCGTGTAGCAGGTCGTTGAATTCGTCTTAACGTCGGCTGTAACATTATGAAATCAAAAATATATCTTAACAGTGAAAAAATTAGATCGATCCTCACTTTTTATGAAACAGAAAATTTTTACCGAAATTTTATGCATTGAAGTTTGTAGACATCCGAATATTGTTAATCTTTTGTTGGAACCTTTTTATCCTCGGATTATCGGAAACCCTTGAAAAGCTGGAAAAAATATTTTTACACGTAAATTATGACGTAATAATGATGTAAATTATTGTTTTAATACAAAATATGTAGATCATGAAATGTTTTAATAAGTGGATAGGTATTTTAAGAATATTTTTAAATTATTACCATTCATTACGGCGTATAGGCGTACGTGAAACACTTCTAAACGCTAATACTAAATTAGCTATAAAACGTCAACATCCGGACAAATCCGGAACCAAACTTTATTAGCTTGGAATCAGAAATCTCAACCGAATATAATGAGACCAACAAGACCATCGGAACTCACTCAGAACCATAATAAAATCGTTAATGAAGCTGCTGCGTCAAGTTTGAAGTCCTATAATTGTAAAAATAGTTTCTGAATTATTGATCATATACAAATATTAATAACTTGACAAATAAGTATAATAAAAAATTAAAACAGTCGGAAAATGTAGCCCATACTTACTCAAAAGATATCCATAATGCAAAAAATTAGACAGCTTTTTTAAAGCATGTAAAAATCACTCATAAATGTACCATATGTTATAGCATGATGGGAAAGGCAATACAAGTCACAGAATCTCTTGACTTTCTCTCTCTCTCTCTCGATTCAGTTTAGAGATTCATAAACTTACAAATGAATAAAACAAATTTAGTACATTGTTCTCCACACATTCAACAACTTGGAGCAATAAAAAAAATTACAGTTTACGTTGAATTTTTGAAATTGACTTTTTTTCCGGCTTCTTTCGGCTCGTTGCCGAATGCCCGACGTTCAAAACGATCATAACCGATCGGTATATCGTCAGGCGTCTCGTTTCCCTGTCGAATCCACCGGAAGGGCCATCGATCACGGGCCGTTCCGTTTCCAGAGCTTCACAGCGGAGCCCTCCTAAGGGACTCATTTTCAAAAAATCGATTCTTCCTTCCTCGCGTTTTCTTTAACTTTTCTGAAACATGTTTTCGACAGAATTTACAATAATTTCTTCGAAGAAAATATTAATTATATGCTTATACATTCCCCGTGTAATTCTGATAATTTTCGCCTGAAGGAAATCAAACATGCACCTACGCACTGCCTGTGCACTTCGAGTGCCGATAAATAGCAATGCAAAAGTCGAAGGAAACGGCCACGAAAGTCGGGATGCGCCCGTAAAGCCTGGGCAATCGGACACTTAAGCGTGCACTGGTGCGTCAAGTTTGAACGGGCCCAATCGAAACTCGGAACGAGCTCCTATTTTTGGTGGAATTGCGCGAGGACAGCGGCGGACGTTTAAGCGTGCACGTGTAGGTCCCTCGAGAGCCCGATTAGCAGAAAATACGAGAATTACTGTCTAACGTTAGCCGGCGGAAGGATTAGGGCGGGGCAAAGACGAGGAAAGACGGTGGGAAACGACGATGAGAATAAAACGAGTCGCGAGCGTTCGCTGCGAAAGTAGTCGCAGCACGAGAAGAGTTGCTAATGATTCGCTAACGAGATACGTGCTCGGTCTGTTTCGTACGGGGACGAGAGAGAGAAGCTAGCCTTCCTCTCGAGACTCTCGACCGTCGCCACCTCTGACGAGCCTCGTCTTTCTCTGTATCTTTTGCACCTTCCTCTGTATCTTTCTCTGTATCTACCATTTTCCCTTATTGTCCGCGGATATCCGTCCCTGTTCCACTACTGCAGGAATATTTTAAGGGAAACTCCTGCGTCTTAGGTGTGACGTATCGAGTGGAGCGATGTCGTACGATGTCATGTGTCATTTCGCTAAAACACTGTTGAACAATTAACAGAGTTTGCTTCCAGAGCAAGAAAGAATATTTATTAATAGGAAAAACTAAGCACAAGTGTTTCCAGCCGTTTCTAACCGTTTTGGTTAATTAAAACCGTGCTGGGTAGTTCTTCTTGAGGGTCAGGTGTTTTATGTAGTAGAGAATTTGGACAACTTGTTGATAACAATAACTCGTAGTTTAATTAGAACGACTGCACAAAGATGTAACTTGAATGAGGACTAGCTGAAGACTGGTTGAATACAAACTGAAGACTGTCGACTCGAGCGCAGAGATGGTTTTATAAAGGGATGTGAACTTGTTGGTGGAGGTGGTAAATAGCAGTGGGAGAAATTGAGGGTGAGTGTTCAGTGATTGTCCAGACGCTGTCTTAAATTATTATGTTCTCGTGCCGGAAACTCGCAGAGAAAATGGGACGAATCCCGTCGCTTGGGTCCCGCGCGTCTTCGACTCTTAGGCTAATTTGTTGCCTATAGTAAGGGTGGTTGAAGCGATCGGGACTCGGAGTCAAGTTCGAGAGACCCTTTCGTGAGTCTCGCATCGAGTTGCGTCTCGACACCCTGCGCTTGGCGCCCCTAAACATTTTACTCTCGTCACCGAGCAACCCAAACACTCTTCTCCCACGCTTCGACCCAAACAGACTTCCTTTCGCGCAGGACCCAAACACGTCGGCGCCACGATGTCGCGTCCACGGTCACTCTAAACAATAACTCTAATACAGTGTATCATTCGTAACCCTGCAGCACCGTGCAAGGTCCCGTTTGCCCAGCGCAAGTCCCGTGTCGCGCACGAGAATCGCTGTTTCCGAAAGTCGGAGGCGTCGAGAGGCGAGCTCGATAACTAAAAATACTTTTCTGTCAGCCCGGAAACACGAATGAAGCCCGTGTAAAAGCGAAGTGCATCTCGACAGGGGAACCTTTTGCGTATATACCAGTTTCCTCCGATACACATCGACTTTTCTCTCTCCATCTTTCTCGCTCTCTCTCGCTCTGTCTGACGATACGAGGCAATACTTTTATTTCCGACCGCTTTACCTCCGGACTCTTATTTACGTGTCGCCGGGAAAGCGTTCCCGTGTCTCGACATCGAACGAAGCCCTTCTTGCTGACTCGGCTCGGCTCGGCTCGGCTCAGCTCCGCGCCCGGTGTTCCGATGCCGATATCGATACCGATGTCGATGTCGATGTCGATGCCGATGCCGATGCCGATGCCGATGCCGACGTCGACGTCGATTCCGAAACTGAAGCCGAGGCCAACAAGCCGACGCTCTGTTATGCCGTGCCATTGCCATGCCACGCGATGCCATGCTCCGCTATGCCTTGGCATACCGTACCGCAACCATAGCGCGATGTCTCGTCTCGTCTCGTCTCGTTTCGTCTCGTTTCGTCTCGTCTGGTCTGGTCTGGTCTCCCCTCGTCCGCGTTTCCATTAAAACCCTGCCAACCAACAGAGTCTTTGCGAATTTATCGACCCGATCTTCGCCTACGAATATTTATGAGTCGCCCGGCCGACCGTGAAACTTGCCTCGAATTCGCGCGACGCTATTACACCGGCTATCCTCCACCCGAGACCCGGCCCGACCCGACCCGGCCCGAGCAGAGAGCCACTTACACAACTCGTTCACGGAATTATTCAAATATCGACGCGATACTCACCCGAATTTTCCGAACCCGTGATTTATTCGCCGAGAGAACCGACGTTTTTGCGAGTGTAAAATTATTTTTCTTGGAACTGCCAGCGCCCCGGTGAATGTGAGAGATCGCTGAGATGTAAGGAATCCTAAATTATGTGTTGTTCGCACTGTGCTTGTACTTTTCATTCTGTGTTTAATGTCGGTACCGAATAAAACTGGTTAAGAACTCTGCTGGATTACTTTTGCAGTTCAGTTGAATGATGGTTAACGATCTGTTGGCAACACTCAGGGCTGAACAAGTGTAAATTTACAGAATAGACAAGTGTGAAGAAAGATCGGAAATACCTATTTGCCTGTTTGCCTGATAATTGGCAAACGGCGACTGCCACGGTCGATAGAGACATTTTTACGGACGTCTACTTGAAAGGTACATTTTGTATTCGTTCTTCTCCCATCATTATCGACGGGCTGCCAATTAATTTTCCTGTCTCGATTTATCCTAGAAAATTTTATGAATTGATCGTTGTAGACCAATTATGTCGTCGGTGACCGGAGAGTAGATGACGCAAGGAATATTTTCCTCGCAAATATAGGGAATCCATTGAGATCCCGAAACACCCTGATAACATCACAGGGGATTGTTCAACTGAACAATTAAAAACTACTGGTGATCACCGTTTCGGAACATTGGCCAGCACTATATAAGCTCAGTTTTCCTTGACACTTGCCAGTATCAGAGTGTCATCACCCCTAACGAAGCCAGCTGCAATGGCGGCGAAACGCTGGGAACAAATTCCTTTTGGACACGGCTCTCTCCCGAAAGGCACTTCTCATGAGTACATTTCAGGCCGTGAAAGCATCAAATCTACAAGACAGAAGTTTACATATTTAAACATATTTACATATTTATGTTTACATATTTATGTTTACATATTTACAAGTTTAAACTGATTGTGTACCGCTCGAGCACCGGTTTTCGCCTGCCGAAAAATCTGACCCTGCCATGGGTCTGGTCACTCAGCAATCGATCTTAAATAATTAGCTCTCTGCCAATCAAATTCTGCGAATAAAAATGAAAAATAGATTATTCAGTTGATTATTTAGTTGTTGGTTTATGACTGAAATTTCGGTTACCGTTGAAGGATCTACGTCCTCGGCCATGGGCCATGGACTTCGAAAAATTATGGAACAATTGCCGGCAGACAGTATGTTAACGGGTCAGCGTGGACCCGTGATTCAACTGTTCGAACCACGTATATGGGAGGGAGATCGAACCGCTCGCGTGTCTTCGCAGAGTTTATTAGATTCATTTATTCTAGCGAGGTCTCTTTATACTTTGAAAGACGCGACAAAGAAGGACCGGCGACGGTAGTCTACGGGGACTTTCCAGTAACGAAGTTTAAAGATGCGGCTCTAAGCCAGAGCCAGGTTCTTCCTTTTTCTCGTTTTCTTTCCCCCTGCTCCGGTGTTCTTAAAAGATCTAAAATATGGCGGAACTTTGAAGCCGTGAACCCGCCCTACGAACCAACGTAATAGTGCGACTTTTACACCGCACCGGCTCGAACTCCCACGTTACCGAAGAAATCGAGCGCTCTTACCAAACTGTTCCCTTCCCGTTCCCGAATTTATATAAAAATCCAGCGAATTTCAAACGTTACATTCACCACTGCCTTCCGGGAACGATCCTACACGTTTTACAAAAACCGTTCAGAAATTTGAGAAAATTTTAGAACAGAAATATATCCTCAAAACCCTATCAACCCTTTGCACTCGAGGCCTTTTTCGCTTGCGCAAATTAATGAAAATAGGGAGACATTTTACAGGTACTTTAAAATCATTTATGAACAAACAAACGTATAGAAATAATAAAATTTCACCAATTTATTTATTTTTATATCAAAAACAAGAAAATTTGAGAAATATTGTACTCTGTAATTGGTTTTTGTATGATATTTCGTAAAACAATGCTCAAGATGCATCCTAGGTTTATATCAGGTCACCTATCACAATAATATGTTACTTCCCGCCTAACTCCAGGCGTATTCTATTTTTCACAAACGCCTGACGTTGTAGACGAATTTTGAGACCAGATTTGAAAACAGCGTAAACAAATCTACAGGAAATGATGTATAACATGTTTAAAAAAGAATTTTCCGCTCCTGGTATTGGAAAAACCACAATTTTCTTAAAATTGTACAAGTTTAGCGAATTTAAAACTCGAGGTTAAAAAACGTTCGTACCATAATCTCCTTATTTTTCCCATATTCTACAAAGTTTCAGCTTTAATTTAAAAGAAAATTTCATCACTCTACCTCGAGTGCAAAGGGTTAACCCTTGTTTTTATAAAACATCTAAAGAGAAAAACCGTTGCTTTCGTAACTCGAACCTATTCCATTCTTTGGAGGTTCCAAATCAACATCGAAACGAATCAAAATCATTCTAATCCTTTTTTAAAAAGAATTTCCGTGCCCTAACGCGTTAAGGCGCGGGCGCTCCGATCGGCGTGTACGGCCCTGCGTGAAAGAGCACGCGAGAAAAGAAGGGACAAGTAGGGGAATTTCGACTCGACTTCACCAACGCCCTATGAATGACGTTACGCTAACAGCCGAATAAACGCGGTGATCGTGTTGTCGCTCGAAATTCAATTCGATACTGTAGTCATGAACGCGATCGTGAGTGTGATTATTTTCTCGTTATCGTTTATGGCGATGGGTAAGAAAACTTTTCGAATCGTAAATTAGAACGTAAAGAGAATCGTCTGTGAAACACCCGTGCATCGACTTGTAAACAAGTCACGCGCGTTCGAATCCTTCGACCACGGCCCATTCAACCGTACTGATTATTGATCCGACAAGATTTAGGCTGATCGATCTTCGATCAAACTGTTTGAGCGAACGCGAGCCGCTCCGTCGCTGTTCCATGTACAGTTTGAGGTTATGAAAACGCCCGCGGATGAAACTTTTCGAATTGTAGATTAGAACGTAAAGAGAATCGTCTGCGAAACACCCGAGCACCGACTTGTAAACAAGTCACGCGCGTTCGAATCCTTCGACCACGACCCATTCAACCGTACTTATTATTGATCCGATAAGAGTTAGGCTGATCGATCTTTGATCAAACTGTTGGAGCGAACGCGAGCCGCTCCGTCGCTGTTCTATGTACAGTTTGAGGTTATGAAACTTTTCGCTTTCAGGAACCGAAGCGATCCGCTGCTATCAATGCAGCACAGACACCGATCCCAAAGGCGAGGATTTGTGCGGAGCGTACAGCAAGTTCGACAAGGAGAAGAACATCGCCATCGAATGCAACACCGAAGAGTCCCACATGCCCGGCACGTTCTGCGTGAAAATAACTCAACAGAGTCCCCGTGGCTTTATCTGTAAGTCGATTCGTTTCTCTGTTTATTCTCTTAGGTTATGTTGCCTCTGTGTCGCTGGGACTTGCTCGATCCCTATTCTATTTACCGTGTGATTTTCAAAGGGGACGGCAGATGGCGGCACGTGATCCGTAGATGCGCGTCCGTCGCCAGTACCGGAGTCACAGGCGTTTGCAATTGGGGAGTTAACGAAAATGGTGTGTACTGGGAAGAATGTTCTTGCTCGGAAGATTCTTGCAACGGAGCCACCGCGTTATCGTCGCTCTCGATCTTACTTCTGCTGCTGCTCAGCGTTTCGATCTGTAAATTCTCTTTAACATAACCGTTGTTCCTGTTGAAGGAACTTCGAATAGCACCCCGTATGCGCTTCTCCCAAGCGTTTCCATAGGTAGACGAGGAAAAGTGTCGAAACGTCCAAAGTACAATTTAATGATCCTTATAGCTAGTGTATAGACGTTACCTTTCAGGTAACCTTGAAAACGGATTCCGTCCACAGATTTCCGTCGATTTTATATTGTTTTTAATTTGTAAATAAATAATTTTTATATAATATAGAATTTCGTGTTCTCCGTTTACCCTGTATCCTTGTATAATACAAATCGTATTTTCAAGAAGTTCCACGGCATCGACTAGTCTTTGGAGTGTGCGAGAAACGAATGAAGTAAGGAATTCGTGATCTCCTACTTCAAGTATTTTCGACCATGCGTGCACGTCTTAGCACGTGAAATTGTTAGGCTAGATTGACATTGGATTTTCGTCGGAATTCTATCGTGTTGGATTTTAATAATCGCGGGGAATCCGGGCACATATTAATATTGTTTATGTCTTCCATATTGCGGGCGAACTGCGCAAACTCCTGATTCACCGTCTCTCTTCAACTGCTGCGACTGTTCCGTGCTCGGGGTAGCGAGCATGCTATAAGTTTGAAGGAAGTGTGGCCCAGTGGCATGTTAAATTCGCGGAACACTGATCGCCGTTTTCCGAAATCGTTGCGTGTTCGCTTTTAGCTGCAGACTAGGATAAATCCATTCGAATCGAACGATGAATGTTGCCGATGGAATCGGATATTCGAGATCAGAGGTATTCGTACTTGTGGCGAGAGTATCATTCGTTGCTGCCGTTGGCTTTTTCAGCATGAAATGGATCATGAATCACCTGGATCCGACGAACAATGCGAAAAAGAAGGCCAGGAAAAGGGTAAAGCGAATATCGATTTCTGTTTCGTCGGGTTTTTTCTTACATAACCTATTCACCGTTTCGGACGTGCGAGATCGTAACCTCACTTTTCGCATGGTTCGATATTCTTCAGGCGCGCGAACAGTTGCGGAAGTTGGCCAAAACGGACAATTTGTTGTGGTCGGTGGACATGGACCAATTAACGGACTATGAAATGATGATTGCCAATCACATAGTGGATCCTAAGGATATTCGAGTCTCCTGGGAAAATATCGCAGGTCTGGAGCATGTCATTCAAGAGCTTAAAGAGACAGTTATATTGCCTATACAACGGAAAGAATTGTTTGAAAACTCTCAATTAACTCAAGCACCGAAGGTACATATTTAACGTTCCATGGAAAGGGCAACGCTCTTTCTTCTTTTAATCCTTTACGGCCCTACGTCGAATCTGGAATGAAATTGTGAGACTGGCACTGGTGAAAATTGTACTTCTAGGGAGTATTGTTGCACGGGCCCCCTGGTTGTGGCAAGACAATGATAGCCAAAGCAACTGCCAAAGAAACGAGAACGTGCTTTATTAACTTAGATGTAAGCATTCTAACCGATAAATGGTACGGTGAGAGCCAAAAATTGACCACAGCAGTGTTTTCTTTGGCCGTGAAACTTCAGCCATGCATCATCTTTATCGACGAGATAGGTTTGTTCCGAAATCCTATCAATCGCAGTTTTGTAACTCGGATATTTCTGGCAACAGTTTATCATGTTTGTCCTGTTCTTTTCAACAGATTCATTTTTAAGAACACGTACTTCGCAAGATCACGAAGCAACTGCAATGATGAAGGCACAGTTTATGTCTTTGTGGGATGGATTAATCACAGACCCGTCTTGCACTGTAATAATAATGGGAGCAACCAACAGGCCGCAAGATTTGGACAGAGCGATACTCAGGCGTATGCCTGCTACTTTCCATATTCCTTTACCTGTAAACAAACTTACAGTGACATACATTTTAATTAGATTCAAGGATGGTAGTAGCAGCTCTAGCAATGACTGGTATGTTTCAGAATGAGCAGCAACGAATGAAAGTAATGAAATTGATATTGGAACACGAGCCAATAGCCGATAACATGGATATTCCACGGTTGGCAAAAATGACAGACGGTTTCTCTGGATCTGATTTACAAGAACTTTGCAGGAATGCATCCGTGTACCGCGTTCGAGACTATCTACGCTCTCATCAGCAGTTAATACTTGTTTTTTTACGATTTATGAATTGTGGAACCTTCGCTGGACAGACAATTTTTATTAACTCCTATTTTTTTGTCGTTTTTATTTCAGCGAAACAAGCACTAGCACTGACGACGAAGAATACCACGACGCTGTGCGACCTATTACAATGGAGGATCTTCTCACATCGTACAAGAAGATGAAAACATCTAAACTCCATACGGGCGCCCTCGGCTCAGTGAAACTAGAGTTAGATTAAAAACAAAAAGTACCGTTTACCTGTTCACATTGAACTTTTACATTTTCTAAAGGAAGAACTAGGAAAATATCATTTATTTTATAATAAGGTTCTCCACATGCAGCGTTTATACTTTTATTTTTAATGAATCGGAAGGAATTGAAATTGTTTCGGTACCAGCGTCACAAATTAAATAATTCAATCGAAGCCGTTTGAAACGGAAAGCGTATGTAATATGAAGTTAGAGCGAGTGCTCACTAGAATTGGAAATCACTTAAGATAAAGAATTTTAAGACACTTCTGTAAAATCTTTCGTTTTGATTGGAACCAAACGATTGCTTCCATGAACTTCGTTTCGTGATTATAACTTAATGCATTAGTTTTACTAATTTAAATTAGTGGATTTGTATTTTAGATTAAATTTTTTTATGCTGGAAATAGTAGATTACGTGCGAATTTTTGCTAAGTACACTTATGCGCGAGTCAATGTGCCTGTGTATAATACGTTCTCTGAAACAACGGAAGATTATCAATATATCTTGTTTATTGTCGTGTAAATTCTATCATGCCATTGTTACATGATGTGTTATAAGCATCCGTGTTCGTGTATGTACAGAATTAAACCGTAATCGTATTTCAAAAATAATGGATATTTCCGAGTGTTGTTAAGGCATAACTGTTTAGCATTTTCCTCGCATCTTTCTATCGAATAAGCAAAATTTAACGGATAATAGAAGACTATTATTTATTTCGAAGATTTGGCATGTGATTTACTTAAACTTGGCAGCGACAGGGATGGCAACATCGTAACAACTAATGAAATCGAACGCTTAACTCAATTAAGATCGAAATGAGAGTAGTACAACAAATTAACAACTTGTTCGTTTGTGAAATAATGTAATTAAATTGTTACAAAACGTAACCGTTGAAAACTGATGGTTGTGTAAATAATTTCGATAACCTTATGTAATTAGTATTATAACGATGTGTGTGTGATGACTACTGTCAATGCGAAACGTGAAAAGAAGTACGTTTATTGCACACAACGGTACAAGATCTATGTAATAATATATAGTTCCGAGTACTATACGAATTTTATGTTTATGCTAACCGTTGTTCGACATAAAAAAATAAATAAATATCTTGTACATATCATATAAGGTAGTCGGGAGTGAATAAGATCCTCATGTTAATAAAATGTGAAGGTATAGTTTTACAACAAACTCACCGAACTTGCGGACTATTTTCTAACAGGATTGCGGGACATGTTCGTGTTCGACAGTATAATTAAATTTGGTGGAATGTTTGACACTTTCTTTATTAACTATGACTACAAATTCGGTATATTAAACAATCTCTGTACAATTACTATGACTGTGGTCCCTGGTCAAAATTCTGCAATCGTTGACAACGCTAATCGAGTTCACTAGCGGAAGTTATTTGACAAACCTATAAAAATAAATAATTGTTGTTTAATTTGCTAACTTCTGTTGAGATCGATTGGATTTACCATTAAAATAATTATTTAACACTAGGTTTACACTAGGTTTACTTTACAGAAATAAGGTGATTGCATCTATCAAAATTTGTGGCCATCTTTTTAATATTCTGTATCCAAAGAAATCAATTTGTTAAATAATACCTCATGGATGCATCTTTGCAATCTCAATGTTCGTAAATTAAAAATATTAGAATCCGGCATTTTGACGGGTTCCGTAAATCTAGTGTTAATAAAAAGTAACGAGCGACCATTATAGTTCTTTTCGTGATGCACATTTTCAAATTTCAGCTTGGTTCGCGGCAAAATCTAGTCCGCGGGAAACTGTCCAGTTTTGAATTCGTCTGGAACTGCCAATAATTTCGTGACGCTCATTTGCTGCAACAATGACATAACTAAACATTTCCAGTTTCCAAATTATCAATACAGAAATATTCGATCTTGTATACACCAGAGAGGTAATTGTATACTTTTTATGGATAGAGTCCTGCAAGCGAGTTTCGAAAATTATCCGCGCGAGGGCACTCGTATCGCCATTTGCAATATTGCGTCGATCCAATTGGATCACTTTACACGGACGTATCATACGTAGTATATTTAAATTTGAAGTGTAAAATACAAGGAGGTTTCAAGAGAACTGTCATACTGCGTGTTGTTGCTAAATACTTCTTTCAACAACGTTATTTCGTTAAATAATTCTTCGCTGAACAGTGAACTTCGCCTCGATAACGTTGCAAGTCAAAGCTGAGGTTGTTCGAAGGGTAAATTGACATTCGCAACATAGAATACGAATACTATATATTGCAATGTTATACGAGCACTCAAACAAGTTTTCCTGAAAACCAAAGTTCTGTCACTGTAGCATCAAACGGGCCGACATGTTTTTAAATTTCAGCTAAGCGACTGGACAAGAAGCGGAGTCTTCGGATAAAGAGGAGATCGCGTTGATCAAGGTTTAATCATGCGAGAGAAAAAGTCGCATCGATTGCAGAATTCGAGGGGAAAGAAGTTTTATCCGGGACTGCGGAGACGGTAATCAAAATCCTCGAATTTATCGGCGTTCTCGCGAATACTGTTTTCGCTCTATAAAAGACAGAATTTATTCGGTGATGGCGTCGACGAACGATGAGGGTAGTCCCCGAAATTCATGTAGCGATTTCTTCACGAAGTACTTCTACCACAGACGAGGTATAAGGATAGACCTATCATCTTATGGGGCTTCGTGTCCCATGTTCTGAAATGTCGACTGTTCAAAGAATCAGAGGTTTTTCGAATTATTCGTTTACTTTCTCGTATTCGCGAGACTGCACTGACTATATATAGCTAATTTTTATGTTAATTCCTATCACCGAGGATGCTGTAAGCAAATTTTAGTTCCAATTGGTAATACAAGATGGTAACGGGGTTACGTGACCCC
Organism: Halictus ligatus; assembly: GCA_028454255.1. NCBI lineage: Eukaryota > Metazoa > Arthropoda > Insecta > Hymenoptera > Halictidae > Halictus > Halictus ligatus. The sequence goes on along the minus strand of CM052139.1, from coordinate 1,709,994 downwards.
AAAAATGTGGGCCACAAAAATATATTCGATGATAGGTCTATCCTATACCTCATCTGTGCTTCTACTCGTACAAAACAAACTACAACACGAATTTTTGTTCTAACAGGGTTTCCCCCCACCCCTAATACGACAAGGAAGACGATGAAGTTCAATGATTATTTGTAGTATTTATATTAGGTCTACCGGAAAGTTCTGTCCGTTTTCGAATTGAAAGAAAATGACATTCTTTTTATCTTTATAAAGTAATGTAAAATACTCAGTTTTAATGCTCCGTAAACCTAGCGTTGATCATATTTATCGTAGAATAGACTTTCCATCGTTTTAGGAGAGTACGTGCGCGTGAATGCGATGATAAAGAGAGATAGTCAACCGAAGTCAACTTGTAGTGTCACTATCGGACAGAACTTCCCGGGTAGACCTAACAATGTACGAACAGTTTGATCAGAAGTTTCAATTATTTTTAGGACATTTTTGATTTCTCTTCCGTCGACTAAGACGGAGCCTCCGGTGATCGAAAAACTCCTTCGAAGCCGCTGCTCGGACACCGGGAGGCCTGGTTGAATCCTTGGGATTCGGCGCCGAACGATCGGCAAGTATAGGAAGAAACAGCGAAAAAATTATGGGGGAAAACGAGGGAACGCATGCGCAAAGAAAAGGATACTGACGGAGCGTCTCAGTAGCAGCGAAAGTTTCCGGGAATGAAACTTCTAAGGGGACAAAGCCTCCGCCGAGCCTCTGTCGGTCTCCCGCTTCCTTCTTTTGACCGGTGAGCTACGGCCATAAAGTCGGAGGCGCACCGTGAACGGTCCGAGGGAATAACAGAAGAATATATCTTCCGGGGTAGCGGAGGTGAACGTCGTCGACCGAACGACGACGGACAGAAAAGAAGCGCAATCGGAAGAGCGAGAGAACGAGAGAGAGAGAGAGAGCAAGAGAGAGAAAGAAAGAGAGAGAGAGAGCGGTACGAACGCGTCATTGTGAATGGCGCTCCTAGTGATAAAGGTGGCTGCGGGAACACTTTCGATTTCGTATCAGATGGAAATTGTGCTCGAAATGGATGTTACAATGAGTACGACCGTTCGTTGATCAAACGCGGAGCGGCTTTCACCGATTTTACCGATCGGTGCTCGTTCCGTGTCGGCTATCCGACGAAGAAATGCGAGCGAACACGAAAAGAAGAACGACGGCAGCAGCCGGATTCCGGTACGATCATCCGTAAAATCCTGCATATAGAGAGCATCGTGGCGTTCGTTCGCAGAGTGGACTGTTCTCTGCAACACCTGCGGTGCATGATTCTATGCATTGTTGGTGAGTGTGCGTATCCGCGTACGGCGTATACACCTATATACCTGGCGTGCTACGCTTCTGTACCTACGTTATCAAAAACCGAGGGAGTAACGTAGGGAATATCGCTGTTGTTTTTCTTCTATTATTATTATTTCTCATTCTTATTCTCTCTCTCTCTCTCTCTCTCTCTCTCTCGCCCTGTCTCTCATCTCCTCTCGTTCGGAGAGCGCGTACGCGAAAAATGCCAGCTCCTTTGCTCGCCGCGCGATAGAAACACGGGGACAAGCTGCCGCGAGTTATTGCTCTGACACGATGACACGATTGTACCACGGGGAACGTGATCGTACTGTGAATGGAGGTCCGCTGTCGAGTTAACACTGGTCCCGAAGTGTTTGAAACTTAGCCGACGACCAGCCAAGAGAGAGAGAGCACAGGGCCGAACGGACACACGCACACGACGGAGCTCAGAGATTCTACTCTCCTTCTGGATGTTATCATTGTTTCACGGTTGAGATTCACCGTGAAACTGGGAGTGCCGACGAACTTCTGCGAGAAACTCGAACATGCCCCGAGACTGCTGCTCCGAGTTTTACGTTGCGCCCCGACGAACGGCCCTGGTTCCTCGCGTTGCCGATGTAACATGGTGTCCCGAACGATCGGTTTGAACGGCCCGTGGAAATTCACCGCGGATGTCAGACGTGCCCGCGACTCAGAAGACCGCGGACGGTGTATCGGCGGAACTGGCACGAAAATGTGGTGTTAAGTGGCCTCTGTGGTGTACTGCTGAACGGTGCTTAACCTAACTTTTCCGTCGACGCTTCTCTGCACGGCGTTTTGCGCGACCGGGAGAACGCCGAACGGGGAGACTTCGTCGTCCGCTTTTCCCCGCTGTTTCTCCTCGTTCACGTGTTCACCGCGACGTTCTCTTCGCCGCTGTGATACATGTTTTCACCAGTGTCGAAAGCTCCGTGCACGATAGAGCACCTCTGCGAAACAGGGAACGCTACACTGGCACGCTTCTCGGTCGAATTCCGTCGACGAACGACACGATACCTCCGCGAACGCATTTTCAACGGCGTCCCGTTCGAATCGAAATCGTACAGATTTATTTCCCCTTTCGTGTTTCCTCCTTCGCCTTGATCATGATCTTCTTGCCATCTGCCAGCATCCCTGTATCTTTTCGTCGTAGACACGCACGCATAGTCTGTTGTTGCTCGTGATCGCATTTTATCCGTCACACCGGGGATCGGTCTTGTTTTAGTTCGGCGTAGGCAACGGAGGCTAGGTCTTGATATTTGGTAGTCGACGCGTGCTCTCCGAAGCGACCGGATCGAACGATGTAGGGAAACGTTGTATCTTGCCTAGCGTTTCTACGAGCTCCATGGAAGATCGTAACGATCGGTCAGCGAATGCGAGCGTACCTGTAGCATTCGTTGGTACGTCGTGACGTGTAGTGTGTTCAGACCGTCGGCGGTTGATTCTTGTGCGCATTGTACACGTGGGTAGTTACGTGGAACTAGTGACTGCCATGGTGATACTAATGCCGAACTATAATCTAGTGGGGAATTATCGAACAGAAAGTATAAAGGCTCGATGAGATGGATAATATAAGGCACACATGCTCTGGGAATTGATGGGTGTATGCTTTTCCTGCAGGAGACCTACAGGCAGCAGGCTAAATAATAAAATCTCAGAGCATATCTCAGCACCAGTAACACCCCTCCATGTTTGTCTGGAGGAACAAAGAGGACCAGAACTGGGCTCTTGTGACGCCTCGGCTCGTAAGCCACAGGTAAGTTACGCCGCTGTATTTAAACACGAAACTCCGTGGAGAATGATGCACGAACCTCTTGTCCTTTCCAGGCTAAAAAATTCTTTGAGAAGCAGGAAACACAGGAAAGGTGTAGTGAAGAAGAAGCGGAGACTGAATTCTTTAGACTCGAGGCGGAGGATTTGAAACAGAGTCATTCGAGCATGGCAAATACTATCAGTAATATGAAGATGACCAACCGCATCAAGGGACTGGTCAGCAAACGTCGCAAACGGTTTACAGAGGACGGTTTTGATCTTGATCTCACATGTATCCTTTCATCGGTGAAATATCGACTGCATGGAACGTACAGCGTGTGGCTAATTTCGTTTATGTATTCCTTAATCGCTTTTTATCGATGACAGATATCAGGGATAACTTGATAGCAATGGGTTTCCCCGCTGAGAAGCTAGAGGGGGTCTATAGGAATCACATCGACGATGTTGTTAAATTGCTGGAGTTTAGACACAAAGATCATTATAAAATTTACAATCTGTAAGTCTCGGTGTACCGGCGTTACGTTCGATCATTCGTTCTGCACGAAAGGAACGATCTAAAACAATTGAAAAAATGATTTTCAGCTGTTCGGAGAGGTCGTACGACTTTAAGAAGTTCAAACAACGGGTAGCTACTTATGCGTTCGATGATCACAATCCGCCGATGTTGGATCAAATAAAACCGTTCTGCGAAGATGTGCACCAATGGCTTTCCGAGCACCAAGAAAACGTAGCTGTAGTTCACTGTAAAGCGGGCAAAGGTCGAACAGGCGTCATGGTTTGTTGTTACCTTCTTCACACCAAACAATTTCCCACAGCCACAGAAGCTCTTAACTATTATGGAACTAAAAGGACGCACGATAGGTAACTACTTATAATACGAACGATATTTTCCAAGTGTTGTGTCCCACATTGATCGATTAAATTATTTCATTTCATCAATTACGAATCGTTAGCTGCATGAAATATTGCCCGGCTCTGCTCGCTCTGTGGTGTACGTAGGCCATCGTTTCATTTCGTTGTTTGTTCCTTGTTATTCATGCAGGAAGGGGGTAACGATACCTTCTCAGAGAAGGTACGTCGATTATTATGCAACTCTTGTTAAGGAGGGATTGAGTTATCAACCGGTTAAATTGTTGTTGCGGAAAATAGAATTGGATCCGGCGCCTATATTTCACGGAGGTCAAGGATGTAAGTAAAGACAGCCTACGTTAACCTATAAGTAAGCTGCGAAACTTTTACGCGAACTCCCATTTACGTAAATCATTTTACAAAATTCCAAATTTGTTTCCTCTTGAAAAGAGTTTTTGCAGTACAGAAGCTCGAGATGCGTAAAATATTCGCAGTCTATTTACAAGGGAACGAAAAGGATAAAAACGAGGCAGGATAATGCAGGATAACATGCAGCCTTGTGTTTCAGATTTGCACTGTGTGATATCCGAGTCGAAGAAGAGGATATTTAGTTCCGATGTAGTAGAAGTACGGAAAGGAATAGCGACCGTCTGCATCCCCTTGAAGCATAGCGTCGCGCTGACCGGGGACATACGAGTAGATTTTTTTAATAGGCCAAAAATGAAGCGAAAGGTAATCGAACGATTCCTTTGTGTACAGAGGTGTGCGAGAACCCGAAAATGTCGGGTCGGGACGGGTTCTCGAAAATTTCGGGATTTTCGCGAACATTAGGAATCCCAACGTATTCGAGAACCCGACTCGTCCCGACCCAATAGTTTTCCGATACCGTTTCGAGTTTTCGCACACCTGTAGCTACCGAGTCCTATTGAAATTCACGATCGACCGGTCCCATTGTCTGACCCGCAGGAGAAATTGTTTCATTTCTGGTTCAATACGTTCTTTGTGCGCGACTACTTCACGCCGGAATACGATAACGGAGAGTTACCGATCGATCGATCGACAAGGGCATTGAGTTGCGACGGTACAACTATGGAGTTGCCGATGGTAATGTCGCAAATGTCGCATATGAAGCCAAGGGCAGGATCGCTTGCTAGCCTCGGACCTATGCCACCCACGCTGGTCTTGAGTATAGACAAATGGGGCTTGGACGACGCACACAAGGACAAACATCACAAAGCGTACAGTGCGGACTTTAAGGTACCCGTCCTCGATCAAATGATCCGATGAACCTCACGGGACAGTAACTAGCGTCAGATTTCGATGATTTTTGGATGCGTTGCGAGTCTCGATATTTTGAACAACTGTTTCTTATCTGCTTCGCTTGGTTCTCGGTAACAAAGCGAGACACCGTCGCTTTGGGGAAGTTGTTCAAATCAGTGATTTCGTGTCCAAGAATCGGTCGGGTTTTTATTGAAAGGGATTTGAATTTGTTGCAGGTTAGCTTATTTATGCACCGAGTGGGCGGTAGTATGTCGCAAACTGTACCGGCGACAGCGAACAGAACCGGGGAGGGTATTCCAATAGGGATGGGAGGACAAGAAACTCCAAGCGAGTCGAGCGAAGCGGACAGCAGTGAATGCGACACGACCGGGGATACGACCGGAGATGAAGATGGGGAATCTGGTGAGTCCTCTGCATCTCTGGTGATGAATCACCATCCCCTTACACATAGCAGTAGCCGTACACACGTTAGTACCCACCAAAGAGCTAGTCTCAGAGAAACTGCAAAAAGTTTACTCCCGCGAGGGGAAAAAAGTAGAAGTAGTCATCGACAGAGCACTAGTAACGTCAAATGTTCTTCGGCACTCGTACGTTCAGCTACCTTAGACACATAGTGACTAGCAAACTATTTACGTATGTATGTATGTATGTACGTATGTATGTATCCCCAAGTATGTATGTATGTATATATACACAACACACGTTTCGTTGAAAGCTTCGTACTTAAAGGTTACTTTACAGTTCTCTGAACTGGCGTTCAAGCTTTACAAGTTCACGGCAAAGGATGGATGAACCCACTTTGTACTACTAGCTTTTCGTTTATGCCAGCATGAAATGCCAAGTATCCGACCACTTGAGGACGCATTCATTTCACACGTTTCGTCGTTCGGCACCGAGCAACGTTTTGTAGCCCGTGGTTCCGATGCGAGAGTCGATGTCGCTTCAGAAACCAGCTCTTCTTTTTTCTTTTCTTTTCTTTTCTTTTTTTTTCGTTCTTTCTTTTAATTCAAACGAAATTACAGCGACACGTCGCTGCGCGTCGATTGGACCGAATCTGTCGGAGAAAACTCGCGGCTTCCGGGTTTTCTCGAATTGTACATATTTGTAGTGCGCCAAGAGAGAATGAGAGCGAGCGAGTGAGTATGTGTGTGTGTGTGAGAAAGAGAGAGAGAGAAAGAGAAACAGAGTCGAGAGACTCGCTTTATTTCTGTTCAACAGATTTTCGGAATACGCAGTCGACATCGGTCGATTGTTTGTTTGTTTGCTTTCTTTTTTCTTTTTTTTAACTCGAAGGGCGTCGACCTGAAGGCTCACACACGGCCCAGATTTTCGTATTGACGCGTCATATACCGCGATTAAAGATTCCATACAATGTTCCGAACGAAAGACGAACGGTGGCCGAGACATTGCATGTTTCTTTAGTAGCGTGTTTGCCAGAAACTATTATTTATTATTTGCTAGAACGATAAGTACTCTAGAATTCGACTGGTTGCGAGTTTCGAGCGGGAGTTATTCGGTAACCCATTTAGACACGTAATCTTACTTTTACGGTTCATCTACTTCTCATACAATCTTCCAAGTATTTCGCATCGTTGATCGTTCAGCGTTACTGTCCGTGACAGTGTAGTCGAATATTATACACACACACGCGCCCACACAAACGTACACTCACGCACACACACATGCACTCACGCACACAGCCATGCACGTACACTCAAACACACGTACACACACACATACGATATTTAGATAAGGGAAGTTATTCAGCGTCGAGATCGAGGCGCAGAGCGAGAGTTCTTTTGCGTACGCGCAATTTTATACGATAATGACGTACTATGTACGAAACTAGTATTCGGTTTGGAAGCTGTGCGAGGAGAGACCAGTTTGCGGAAACCGACGCGATCGTTTGTACTACACGTTCCGATCGCTATGTATTCCGCGTGATCGTTTTCTACACGTTCGTTCGTTCGGTTCGTCCGTACATCGGGAAAACGCCGGAGCCGATTCCCAATCGGTTGTTCGATGTATGCGAACGGTCGTCGTCGAGACCCTGTAACATAGCGTTCGCGGATGCGCAACGAAATTTCATCGTCCGAACGGAATCGCGCGGAAAAAACATTAGCAGGCTGTGCAATTTTCGAAACCCTTTTTATCCCTCGATGTCTGTTTGATCGTGATTTTTTGTATCGTGCTCCGTTTCGAATATAAACGCGTCGCGCAGAATTATCGGAACGTAACGGCTATTTCCCTTCGAAATCTTCACCCGACCATCACCGGCGGATCGTGCGCGCGGACGATCGGATCGCGATCGACGCCGTAAAATTCAGTTTTAAAGAAGCGGTCTTAAAACTGACATTTTGCGGACGACAACGGTCGTCGGGACGGCTGTCCGTTCGCACGCGCCCCCGGGGAGGGGGTTGATCGTTTTTATCGTTTCTCGTTCATAGTTTCTCCGATTGCGTTTATCGTGTGTTCGCGCTCGAGTTGCAAATCTCTGTTCGAATCGCAATCGGAGTTCCGATCGAGTCGATCGAGGTTCTGCATTTTTCTCTGCGGCCGACTTTTCGAGTTTCCGGGCAAGTTCCCGCGGATAGACCACAGTAATAAGAACAGAGATTTCCGAGAATCCTCGTCGAAAACCGTCGAGGGCCGGCGAGTGCGCGACATACTGATCGTGCGTTTTTGTACAAACGTTTCTGAGACGGAGAACGTCGAAACGCCGGCCTCGCGCTCCTCCGAAAACGGTGTCGCGTGTCTGTAGTTCCTTCTCTCGAATCTTTTAGACACCCTCCCCCATTGTTTCTTTTTTTTTTTTTATAGATCGTAACGCTTCAACAAGCGTAACAATTTTTCGAACCTTGTTTCCGCAACGGAACAGTGCATGAGTATGGCGATACCGCAATGCGTGTACCCACCCACACACACACGTTCTGGTCGATGATAAATGACAATTACGAGCACACCGCCTGTATCTTTCGTTAACTTTTCACACACACACACCCCCCCCCCACCCCCCGCCCCCCCCCCCCCACCCTATAGGAATATACGTCGAACGGATATTCGAACGCCTGTACACGTTTTTAATTTTATTTCTGAGTTTCTCGTATCGTTGCATGTTGATATAGTTGATACTCGTAGTTTTGCAAGTTTTTATAACGTCTGAAATATGTAAAAATTGATACGCACACCATCTCTATCTTGTATTGTGTAATGATTACTTTGTGATACTATTATACTTCTCATTATTAAGTGTACCGTTGTTATACATTTATTCTTATTAACTATTATATGGTTATGATGATTATTATTATTATTAGCGCCACTACTATCGCTACTACCGTCATTCGTAACTACCACCACCAACACCACCACCACTATCACTACCACCGTTACTGTCGATACGTTTATTATTGCAAACGCCGCTGCTGTCGTTGCAACAACATTACCACTTACAGAGACATTTTCGATATTATCGTCATTATTATTATTATTATTATTATTATTATTATTATTACTATCATCATCATCGTCATTATTACTATTATTATTCTTACTATTATTATTATTATTATTATTATTATTATTATTATTACGATTCTTACTCGCTAATAAATTGTTAGCGACTTCTAAACGTAGCTTTATGTTATGAACATATTCCTGTAACATAGATTTTAATACATACACGTTGTAAACAGTAAAGTTGCACACCCGTGGTATAATTCTATTTTACGTGTCTCGGTTCTCTGTGAAGGATGAGCTTGTGTCTCGCGATTTTCTCCGATGATTTTTAGCAAGAGAAAAAAAAAACTTTTGTAACGAGCAGCGCCGCGAACCGAGGGAATCGGCGCCCCGATTCCGCTCGGCTCGTCGGCTTTCCAAGGAGCTCACGTTCAACTTTTCCCGATCCGACAGTCGCGACGCTCTTTCGCGGTCCGGGTGGAGGTGTATGCACTATTCTTTTTCCCTGTTGTCTTGCATGCGGGAATGCGTCGGCGTAATGCAAACTGCAACCGATACACCACGTTAACGCGTGACCATCATGGGCGCGCAATGGCGGCCGTACACTCCGAAGGAAACTTTATTACGCTTGGGACGATAAACGGGAGCACAAAGATCGATAACTTTTATTCGGAAACGCGTCGCGTACGATGAACATTCAACATTTTCGAAACTGCCCGTGAAATAGTTAACAGTGACTGGATCAAATTTGAAAGCATTTACGGAATCTAAAAATCCTACTGTGCTACCTCCAGCTAACCAGGGGTTAACCGACCCCTTGCACTATCATTTATTTTACGGTTGCTTCGTTTATTGATTCAAACTGATATAACCTCTAATTGCTACCTACGGCCAATAGATGTTAACAGTAGAACTACCGAGCGATAAATGCGACTGACGTATATCGCTTTGTAACAGTGACAAGACTGTGCCTATTGAGACATCATGCAACTTTTATTATAATATGCGTTTCAATGAAAAGGTTCATTAAAAAAATTCCGATGAAAACATTTTTACAACTTGAGTAATTGTAAAAGAAAAAATTAGGAACCAGTCAATTTGACTGGTCCGGTAGTTCTAGTGTTAATGATCTACATATTTAGAAAATTCTGTTCTGTTTGTAAAGTATTATAGCGCAAGGGGTTAAAATGATTGGAGGAGTCCTTTTCTGTACTTGTAATTAACGCAGGCAATTTTTATCTCGCACGAAAATCGGCAGTCTGTACGGAACGTTTCAAAGTTGAAGTAAAGGGCTGAGAATTCGGTCAGTGCAAACTGAAATCTTTTCCGGGTCAAGTCTTAACCCTTAGCACTCGAATGGCGACTGTAAGGCGCCACTAAACATTGCTGCGTCATTCTTCAAAATATTTTTCAATCTTATTAAATTTGTCTGTATTCAATGAATTACTAAACACTTCAGTATTGTACGAGTAGATTGCACCATTCTCGTATTTGTAACATGAAAACAAAATATACAAGGGTGGTCCACGCAATTGTTTCAAGTCCGTTAACTAACTAACTCCGTTATTATTGCATTTACGAAAAAATGCCAAAGGAGAAAGATAAATGGTTCGAAGAGCACTACATCTGTAGGCCTTTAAATATTTTTCTTAGATGCAGCAGTGCATGTGCAATTAACAGTGGCATCATTTCTTTAAATAGAAATGCATATTTCTTTTGCACAGATCGATTCTTCTATTCATTCTACGTAAAAATTAGGGTACCATGCCAAAAAATTATTAGAGCAAGTTATACAAATAATAAAAAAACATCATCAGAAATGTTTAGAATGTAATGGAGAAGCGTTTGAGCATCCTCTTCAATAGAGACATTTTCTGAAGACATCTCGAGATCTAATAATTCTTTTGCCACGCGATACCCTAATCATTTTTTACGTAGAATGAACGGAAGAATCGATCTGTGTAAAAAGAAATATGCAATTGTTAATTGCACATGCACTGCTGCATCTAAAAACAAATTCAAAGGCCTACAGACGCAGTGCTCTTCGAACCATTTATCTTTCTCCTTTATCATTTGTCCATAAATGCAATAATAACAGAGTTTCGACTTGAAACAACTGCGTGGACCACCCCGTATAGAAGAGAAATATTCTCGGTCGAAGGAAACGTTTCGGAGTTAAAGGAGCTTCGAGTACAAGGGGTTGAAAGACTCAATTATCTGAATTCTCGTGCTGGCGAACTTACGCTTCGCCTCGAAATCGAAAAGCCAATAAAGTGTGCGCGAGTACGCGGCCGCCAATGTACGCTCGTGTGTGAACTGTCCACGGTGGAGGTAGGGGTGCCTCGAGTAGTTCATTCCTGTGTCGAACGCGCGCCATTGTCACCTGCAACCGGGGGGTGGTGAAAAACGTTCGGTTAAGAACCGAACGTTTTAGCGCGACTCGCGAGACAGAACTGGACAGAGAATCGAACGAGAAGAGAGAGGGAGAGAGAGATATGTACGAAGGGGAGATGAAAAGTGCCGAAAAAGGAAGATCCGGAGCAAAAGCCTTCGTCCTCCACCGCAAAACACAAGCCACACACCTCCGTAGACGTAGCACTCGCAGCCCCCCGAACAAAATCTGTAACCGATAACTGACCAATTTTGTGTCTGTGTGTCTGTCTGTTCACCCATAGTGGACATGGACCAACGAGTCGGCCGGTACCGCCTTCTCTCGAACGGAGGATCGATAGATGTTTTGTGAGTTCATCGGCAGAGTCATCCATTCATGGGAACACCACCTTTCTACGTTGGTACCGCGCGATTTTTCATTTTCCAAGCCCCGCGGAGCATCGTCGGGCTGAACGATACATAGAACGTCGCCGGGCCCCGGGAAAAACCACCGGGCCCGGACCACGAACCAACCAATCGTCTCGGGGTTCGAGCACTCTTTTTTTTTTTTAACAAACCACGGGCCCAGGCAACCCCCCGTTGCCCAAGTGCGTTTCTTTTCGCGCCCGTCTCCCTTCCGTTTTCCAATCCTTCGTCCCTGGCACGCTGCAATTTCACACACACACACACACACACACGAAAGCGCCCGCATTTCTACGACAATGGCGGATTTTTGGCAATCGTTTGCACTCGAAGTAAGACAGTCCCATTTCTCAGGTCGCAGTCCGGACGATTTTCGAAACGACAGACAGCTAGATAAAGCTAATTTTTTAAACGTTTCGTGGATGAAGAGCGAGATTATATTCTGAGAAGCTAAATGTAGTATTAAAATCGATTAAGGAAGAGATGCGTCGAGTAGAAATTTATTTAGTAGACAGCGGATTTTATGGGGTTATGACAAAAATGAATTTAAGAACTCTGTTGTATTGTTGTCAACCTACTGGACATATTAACACATTATTTGCCGGTGATTATTCCGTAATTGTTGAAAGTCCGACTTTCACCTGAGCGGTCATGGCTGAGGATTTTTTGAAAGAATCCTTTAGCGTTGACAGCAACAGCAACAACTCACCCTGAATAAAAAAATCTGATAATCTCCTTCGGGAATATTGTATGAAAGAAGATTTTTAAGCTTCCATTTGGAACATTACAATTGTTGAGAACCCTTTGCACTCGAGGGGTGACTCTGAAGCACCAGTGGAAATTGTTGTGGCATTATTTCAAAGAAATTACAAAAAATATTACAAAATATTAGTTACATTACAAAATTTGTATTTGATAGATTGCTAAACATTTCAATATTAACCCTCTGCACTCGAGTGGTGACTCTGAAGCACCACTAGAAATTGTTGCGGCGTTATTTCAAAGAAATTGCAAAAAATATTATAAAATATTAGTTACATTACAAAATTTGTTTTCAATAGATTTGCTAAACATTTCAATATTAACCATTCGCACTCGAGTGGTGACTCTGAAGCACTACTAGAAATTGTTGCGGCGTTATTTCAAAGAAATTGCAAAAAATAGTAGTAACATCACAAAATTTGTATTCAATAGATTGCTAAACACTTTTCGATATTAACCCTTTTATATGTGGAAATCGGATCAATTTCATATGAATAAAATGAAAATATTCTAAGGCTTTCGGTATATAAAGTATTAAAGAAGAAAATCAATTTCTCTTTCACTCCAGTTTGTTGCAATTCTGGTAGAAAATTTTGCACAAAGATCCGCTGTCTATGCCACAGTGCATTCTCGATGTATGTCAACTGCACAGGCCTTGTCACTGTCATGTATCGTCCAGGAGACACGTATGTCTACACTCCGAAGTCTCTCGAGCTTAGCGGGGATAATTCCGCGACATTTATCACCCAGGTCTTGGCGACATGTGTAGAGAAATATCACTGTACTTGAAAATAATCAGTTATCAAAGGGGTTAAACGATGTCAACGTGAAAATCGTCTCGGCGGCACGGTGATTCTTAGTGACCGAGTGCAAACGATCGAACCGCGAAATTTATGGAATATTTGCCGTCACAGGCCTCGGTCAAGGGTCACCGACAAATCCGCCATTGGTCGCTGTGGTCCCCCCTATAGAAAATCACTCGAGCACCGTCGGACACGTTCTATGTAACGTTTCTTCTGGCGACGACGAGGAACCAGTCTTTTATCAATGTTCGGATCTCGGCAACCATGATCGGTCATCCAAAATCGTGTTGCGCCGGAAGAAGAAAAGAAAAAGGTATTTTCGTAACGTTAACGCTCTACCTACCGGAGGCTTGTCAATTATATGTATATATAATTACATATATATATAATTACATATATATATGTTTCTCAGTGACCGCGCTATATCGAGGACGTAAAGATCATTTGAAATTGGAAATTGATGGATCACGTTGCCGGGGGTGACTGGTTGGTTCACGACTGCGATCGTTATCGATAACGAAAAATTGATTAAGAGATCGCGAATCATAGGATTTGTACAATCTGTTAACCCTCGAGTGGATTCGTTCAACTTCATGCTGATCATGCGTATCGACTGATTCGAACGAATACGGAACATTAGGTTGTCACCTACAGGGTCTTTGCATTCTTTTCTTTTAATCTACTGACGATATTATTTGCATGAAGAACAAGTCACCCGCGAGATGACAGAACGCCTTTTATCGTGGAATAGACAACAATTATATTTAGACTGTGGCGATTCAGTGCGCAAATTAGAACACTTTGAAAATGTAAATGTGTCGGAGTCTACACCATTTGAAGCAACATAACTTATTGAGAAGTTAGGAGGATTAGTTTATTAGACGAGGGGTGAGAAATTTTTGAGAAAAGTTTGAATCGGTCGGAATCGCGAAAGAAATAGTAAAAGTGGAAAAATTGCCATTTTTCACGATTTTCGACCTAAAATCGCACTTTTAATCGTTTATAACTCGTAAACGAATTAACCGATATCGGTGAAATTTTCAGCACGGATTTATTTGAGCGAGTCAAATACATTCTTTAAATTTTCTACACAGGCTCAGATAAAAAAGCTGAAGAAACCAACTTTTACTATTTCTTTCGCGATTCCGATCAATATACAATTCTTTACACCTCGTCCAATAAACTAATCCTTCAAATAAATAAGAAATTCATTTGATCTAATTTCTAAAAAGTTATGTTGCTTCAAATAGACTCAGTTTTGCTCGTTACTGTATGTTTTATCGATCCCCATTCGACGAAGCAGAACTTACCTGTAAACGCTGAAGCACGCGTCGAGATTATGCGGTGAACCTAACGTATTCGTCGAGCAGCTCGACTCGGAAGGTCCACCTGAGGGTCAAGTAGCCGCCGGTAGGTTACGTGTTAAGAAAATTGTAAATCGACGATAATATCTGTTGTTAGAAAATTCTGTACTCGTTGTAACGAAGTGTCCGCGTTCGTCGAACGAATAGAAAAATTGTCTCGCTGTTAGGGACGTGCTTGTCTGATTTTCGAAGGAACGTTCCCACACTTTCGAGCAACGGCCGATCCTTCCCGGCGTGGCGCCGGGGAACGGAGAGTCCCGGAGGATGCATCGGGAACACCGTTGAAAGCGTAGGACCGCCCTAAGTTCCTAGAATGATCGAAAACGAGAGCGAGTTTTGTGAAAAGAGTGCTCGTCGAGCCGATATACATATGTACCGTCGCTCGCGTTAACATTCGCACACTCGTAAAAAGACGACCACTCTAATATTAAACCATACGACTCGGATTTTGTTTTTCAGGAGTTAGAACAATCCGTGAAAAAGGAATTTTGCAGTTGGTATTACGGAGAAAATACTGAAGGCTTTTGTAACTTTCTTACGTGGGCTTATTCTGAAAATTTTGTAAACTCGTTTCGCGGATGTCGGTGATTTATGTGCATTCTTAAAATTTAAAACTAAAGAAAGATGTGGGAGTCCTTGCATTTGTCACTTGGATTGCGGATTTTATGCATTCACGACGAAACTGAACAATTTAACGCAGTGTACAGATTAAAAGAATTGTTATTTTGCACGAAGATCCGCAATCTATTTGTTAGAGCAGCAGTGGAATCTCGATATAAGTCGCTCGCGAGTGACATTCAGAATAAATCTGTGGTTCTCGTTGCATTTGAAATACATAGTGCAATCTGGAAATGTAAGAGTCGCTATCCGTGGTGGTGTGGCTAGTCCCGGTGACCTTTAAACGCGAGGCTCGCACTGACTTATATCGGGAATTCCAGCCAGAAATCGTGAAAGAATCTTCCTCATCCATAAATTTTCAGAATGTATATTTGTACGAAACGTGTCTTTGAAAATTTCAATATTGGCCTACGTAAAATAGTCGTGTCTTTCAGCATTTTCTTTGCAATTCCCAGTTGCAATGTTTCTAAAACAGCGTCGCGCAGAACTATCGTAAGAAAAATCGTACGGTCCGACATGAAGAGAGTAAACCGTCTTTTCGGCAATGTCCGAGCGCGAACGCGAGCACCAATGAACATGTATATACACGTATGCATATATGTATATCGAAGCGAGGGCGTGTTGTAACATATGTACGTAAAATGAGCGTGACGCGCGGGATGTATCGCGAAGCGGACGGATTTCGCGACGAGCGAGCAAAGCCGGGTCGCGAGTCGCGTTTCGAGAGGACGCGGCCTTCCTAGTTCGCGTGATCCTCGGCTAACGGATAGAGCGAAAGCTTATTTTTTGTAAGGATCCGAACGTGCGTCCCGAACGATCAACGATCGCGCGGCCGCGATCGATCGGAGAAAGTGTTTCGCGCGAACGAGAAAATAGTTTAGCAGAACAGTTGTAGCGAAACCGACGAAGAAAGTGTATTTTACCAGCACGCCCCGTCCCGCCCCGCTCCGCTTCGCCTTTATCGCTTTTTATCGCTTTGCCTCGCCTCGCCTCGCTCTGCCCCGCAAACGCTAAATCCTTCCGATCGAGAGAGCAAAAAGAAAAAGAGAGAAGAGATCGATGAAATCCTCCCACGAAGAGCGGAAACGAGTCGCGAAGGTGCGCGCTCGCTCCGCGACGAACGGTGTTTGTTCGCTCGAACGGCTTTCCCGGGCGTGCCTCGTCGCTCGCGAACCTAATCTTCCCAGCGTAATTGTATGGATTTCGTTAGAATTAGTTTCGCCGTACGATAAAAAAACCGCGTTGGCACACGCGATCCTTGCGATTCCTCCGCGAGGAACGGCATTCTGTTCGAAGAACCACGCGCCGCGCGTGTATTCCTGCGTTCCATTTTTCTGTTGTCGGAACGAGAGACGTAGTATATGTACACACACACACACGATCGAGACGGAGGAGAAAAACCGAACGAGATCGGCGGACCTCGAAAAAAGAGAGAGAGAGAGAGAGAGAAAAGCAACCGGGGAAGAAGCAGACGAAGAATCGAATCGAACCGGGCCGCCATTTCGGTTTTTATTTTGTGGGAAAAACGGAGAACGACCCGCGAGGCGAGCGATAAGTTTTTGGCGTGTAGGATGGGGCAGCGAATTACAAATCACCGACCGAGAACGGATTAGTAAATTTACCTCGTTCGAAACTGTTTTTTATTCGTCGAATCAGCAACGATCTTAGCGATCGCGTTGCGCGACCCCCACCACCCCACCCCCCACCACCCCCGTTCGTTTCTTACCTGTGAAACCGAAACGCAAGGTAAACTTACTAATACACGTTTCTTCTTTTTTAACCGACTCCTCACCCTGTCGAAAAAAAAGAAAGAATAAAATAGAATTACGCGTGCGCGTGCCGGCGCGACATTGTTCTCGCTCGCGCGACACGTACACGCCCTCTCTCGAGACGTATTTTTTGCTCCGGTACGGAGCTCACGAATACCGATTTTATAAGTGGCAACAAGAACAAAAACAACAACAAGAAC
The DNA here is from genome assembly GCA_028454255.1 of Halictus ligatus. Classification (NCBI taxonomy): domain Eukaryota; kingdom Metazoa; phylum Arthropoda; class Insecta; order Hymenoptera; family Halictidae; genus Halictus; species Halictus ligatus. The sequence continues at coordinate 1,693,000 of CM052139.1, read as the reverse complement.
ACCACCTTTTAAGATTAACTTTTATATGTTTCATGCGGAATGTTCAAAAATATAAATAAGATGCATTATTTTCTCTGTGATGTTGTATGGCGAGAAGCAGAACTGTTCCAGACTTTTTGTTCCCTCCCGAATCTGTACCGTTTTTCTGTTTTTCTTTTTTTTTTTTTTGAACGTCGAGCATCGGAGAACTTTCGGCTTTGATTTTTTCGTTTTTCTTTTCTTTTTGGAACGGTGTACACGAACGGTTGTCGCGAGATAAAAGGAAATGAAACAGGGGAGAACTGAAGGTGAGAACGCGAGTCGCCTTTCGATTGGCTAATTACCCCACCTGTATATCGCACGCTCGCTCGCTCGCTCACACTCTCTCCCTTCCCACCCCCAACCCCCACCCCCTCACGATCGTTTGCGCGTTCGCAATCGAGCTCTATCCCTTGGCCAGTTAACTGTGGAATTGAGTTTGAAAAATCCCCCACGGGATTTAAAATCAAGCAATGACGAATATACACGTCGAACGCAGACGAAATACGGCTATTATAGTGACTCCAACTAATGTTGGCACACTCTTAAGAATCGCATAACCTTGTCAATATGTACTACTTGAATTTTTGTTGAGAAGTTGGAACAATTGGTTCGCTTACATAACGTGAAAATAAAGGTTTGATTAAAATTACAACTGGTCGAAATTGCAGAGCAAGTACTATAACAGTTGTATTTTGCAACTTTTAAAAACTACGTTTTGTACATCTGTATGAATCATACACATTTTGAGAATTTCATCAAAATTGGTCCACGTTGCAATGAGCTATAGATGTTTCAAAATGATCGCATAAGGGCGAAATTTTCTGAGATGGTCAAAATTCTGCGACCTTCGCCCTTAAGCTTTCATCGTTAAACGTTTGTAGCTCAGGGCAATGTTGACCGATTCAGATGAACTATTCGGAATATGTATAATTGATACAGACGTACAAAACGTATTTTTTAAATTTTGTATACCAACCCGCATAAAAATAGTCGCAAAATACAACTGTTACTACTTTCTCTGCAATTTCGACCAATTGTAATTTCAATCAACCCTTTATTTTCACGTTATGTAAGCGGACCAATTGTTCCGACTTCTTAAAAAAATTCAAGTAGTATACTCCAACATTGACAATGTTATGCGATTTTTAAGAGTGTGCCAACATTAGTTCAAGTCACTGTATTATAAAAGCCAAAGCCCTTGTAAAGCTAACTAAGAAAGAATTACGTTTTTCAACAAATTCGTTAACGTTAACCGCACCGCAACAGAGTCTCGGATCGACGAGTATACTCGTCGATCACAGTTAACTGGTTAATGCCTATATTAATTGCGGATGAAATATTCACGGGTTACTGACACGCTGGCTCTGCTTACAGGGGAGTCGACGTATTTGTGACTTTGAAACTAGCTCCGGCGGGGACCGGTCCGAGCTATACTCCTTTCAGAAACCGTCCACCTGACAGCACGTGATACACGATAGCGATCGTTAGCCAACGAACTCAGCCTGCGTCTCTGCCAGAGTCCATCGCTGCGCACCTTTGTTAACCGCTGCGTTCTCCCCCTAATCGCCGGGACAGTTTCGAACATTTTTTCGGCGGCTGCGCTCCATCCCCCGCCACCTCCCCCCATTTTTCAATTATGCTTATCGTTTGTAAGACACACCCCGGCCCGAACTGGACATCCTCGATCGTCCTTCGTTTCGCTCTCGACGATCAATGTACCGCGGCGCCGATTTTTTCGATCGCTCCCCCCGCCACCTCCAAATTCAACTTTTTCGCTCTCGACGATCAATGTACCGCGAGCGCGCGTTGCCGATTCGATTTTTAATTTACCGAGACATTCGTTACGATTTTACACGAAGAACGGTGATCGTGTCGCGATCGATACCGATCCGACGTCGGCACATGTCGTTTCTCCCTCGCGTTCACGTCGAAGAATGATCGTTTTACACGTTTTTAAACGGGACACGTGATTCGTTTTAGAAAATCCCGACCGGTGAACGTTGACCGAGAAAAAAAAAGCCTCGCGAGAAAGGAATAGTTCTGAGAGATGAGAACGTTAGAACGAATCCGCTTTTTTTCTTTTCTTTCTTTCTTTCTTCTTTTTCTTTTATATAAGTTTGTCTCGCGCTCTGTTTGTCATTCGGCGGAATAATTCTCGACATTGTGTTATTTATGGAAATTTCAATCTTCTCAACGAACAAAGTACAAAGCAACACGAACGGATCTCAAGCGTTTGCCTTTTTGATAAGAGTATAGGAAGATGTGTATATTTAAGATGTTTTTGTACGATCGATGCCGAAGAGAGATCAACACGCCCCACCCGCCCCCGTTCGATGGTAGTCGTCGCCGGCGAGAATGGATTCTTCGTTTCGACTGGTTTATTGGAAAAAAAAAACACACTTGTTGTATGGTTTTTGCGTTACAAAATATCACGGACAAACGTACCGGACGCGTGTCGTGTAACTGACGACGATACACCGAGAACGAGGACAGCAAAAACCGGCGGAAGATGCTTGCGTTGCGTCGTTGCGTCTCGTTCACGGAGCTCGATCGCGTGCGTCCCTTTCTTTTCTCTGCTCGCGAACGTTCGACGCGAAAGGGACCGACGGATCATGCCGGGCGAGTCGCCTAACTCCACCACCCGAACTCGCACGGAGTCTGCTTGTCGCGTCGAAAAAGGTTTCAGAGTTTGTTAGACGCTAACCGGTGGTACACACAATGGTGACGATCAGTTATTTTATTATCGGGACACGAAGGTAACCTTGAGTTTTAGTTCGATAAAGTGTCACACTTGAGTAGAACAGTGTTGAGTTTTGAAAAAGTAGCAATTACCGAGACATTCTTTGAAACTAGTGACCCTGTTGCATTAGGAAACCTTTTGTTACGCGACGAGTGGATCCTCGGGTAAATTCGGATGGCACGGCTGAGCGACTCTCGCCCTGTATTCGAAAGAATGATGCGTGATCGTTTAGGGCCGGTCCGCTTCCGGATCGGTCCTTGGTCCCTCGAACGACGCGATGGTGTCGGACGATTCCGGATCCTCGAATACCGGAATACTCGGGGCGGAGCACACGACGGTATCCTCGAAAGGAAGCGGCGTCACAACCTGTAAAGTAAGAGATATATCGTACAATACAAGAAAAGTACAAGTTCTTTTTACGGTAGAAAACGAACCGCAACGGGAGAGCCGTTTCTTTTCGCACCTCTTAGTCCGGTGTCGGTGTCCCGGGCCGCGTCGCACATTATACCGGTGACGCGCGCCGCCATTTTACCTTCCTCTGCCCCGACCCCTGTTGAACCCTCCTCTTCCTCGACCGGCCACCTTGCCCTTCGGCGGTGGGGACTTCGGTCGAAGGGCCTCGATCCGCTCCGTGCAACCTGTTGTGATCTGACCGTTCGCGAAGTAGCTGGTGTACAGGTCAGCGTTGAAGTTGGTGTTGGTCAGCTCGGGTCCTACCGTTAGCCAGCCGGGCCGAATGGTGGTGTCACGGCCGAACAGGTGCAACCTGAGCAACAGCGCACCTGTTAGAAATTCCGGTACCAACTCCTTGTCCCTGTGGTTTCCGTTATATTAGGTCGGCGCAAGAGTTCGTGCCCAATTTCGTATTAACACTCGAAGGCGCCACTAAAAATTGTTGTGTCATTATTCAAGATATTTCTTACATTGTTAAATTTGTTTGTATTTAACACTAGGTTTACGGGACTCGTCAAAATGACGGGCTCTAATATTTTTCATTTACGATTATTGAGATCGTGGAGATTATTTCCTTTGGTACGTATTATTTCAAAAATGGCTGAAAACTTTGATAGACACATTCTTATTTTTATAAAGTAATGCGAAATACTCACTTTTAGTGCTCCGTGAACCTAGTGCTAATAAGTTACTAAACATTTCGGTACTCTACGAGTAAATTGCACCATGTATATAGGAGAGAAATATTCTAGGTCGGAAGAAATGTTTCGTTTTAGAGTTAAAACGGCTTCGAGTGCAAACGGTTAACATTTTAAGAGTCCATGGTTCGTGGCTTTTATTGGATCCTTCAACAGGAACAGCAATTTCAAACCAACGAATCATCTCCAGTAGCGTCATCTAAAAATTCGTTTATAACGTGAAAGAACATGTCTAAGCTTCCTTGCGGTACAGTGGCACTACTGAAAATCCGATTATTCGAATTAAACACGACAACGAATCGTGCACGAACATTTGCGCTGGCCTAATATTTACTGCGCGTGGTTAGTCTAATGGTCAGTTGTTGCTCCGCTTTAGCCTTCGACCTAACACAGTCCTGTTACCCGAAAAGACACGCTTGCCCTTCCTTAAACTCTCGCATGCCTCTTAAAAGTAGACGATCGATAGCCGGATGATTCGACACGAGGACGACGCTGTTACAATCGCCGGGGAACTTGCAATAGCCTCACCGTCGTCTGCCAAGGCAGAAGTGCTCGATTATGTGAAAGATTTCGACGGGTTTCTCTATGGAGCCGTACTCGGGCTCCTCCGATATGATCAAGTCTATGTCGACGTTCGCATGAATGAAGTCCCCGTCCGTGGATCGTCGGACGGTCCCCTTGATCCCCATCAGGCAATGCTCCTTGGTCCTCTGCAGCACAGCTTTGCTGTCCAAGTTCTTGCTGTGGCCCGGGTTGTCGATGTTCGTGCGGATCCAGCAGATGTCCTCGCAACGTCTGAAGCCCCATTTGCGGAGACAGAAGCGTCCCATGTCTAGGCCGTCGCTGCTGCCGCACCAGAGGAACACGAAGCTTCTGTTCGCCGCCACCTCGCCGATGTCCAGCTGCATTATCTACGAAACGACTTTTGGTTCTCGAAACTTGGTTATTTCAGGAGATCGATTCCAGTTCCAAGCCATGCCTACGTTCGGAGAAATAGCCGTACCTGATCCCAATTCCACAGTTGCACGTTCGTCGCCCCGCAGGTGCGCTGATACTCCTCCAGCGGTGGCTCGATCAGTATCACGTCGAACTTGCAATTGAGCTCCTTTAAATTGTACGCGAGCAAATCCGTTTTCAGGTACATCGGCGGAGTCGCGGTCTCCGCGATCAGATCGTCCTTCAGCTTGATCAGCTCCCGCAATTTCGGGTACTCCTCGAACCTGTCCGCGAGGCCTACGTCCCTGATGAAGTTCTGCGGTCTTTGGCCCGTGTCGATGAAGTGCTGGCAGTAATCGTTGTGGGGATTCGACGATTGCGTGCCCTGCAATTCAATTTCAATCCCTTTTGGATCAAATCACACGGGGTGTAGCCCTTTCGCTGACACGGGTGCTTCGACACGTTCGACAAATTCCAATTTCTATTTCAATGAAACGGTTTCTTGCGAGGTTCGCACTTTAAAGCAAGCTTTCTCGTTGCTGTCCTCGTCTTAACGACAAAGGTAAGTGAATTGTATTAGATTACTTTTTAAATTTAAAATTAATATGCGACTGAATACGAACGTTCCGCCATTCGTTTGTTAAATAACCAGTGGCGATACTACACCTTGAGGAACGTCGAGGAGTCTTTGTAAACGATCTCGTCCGTCGGACCCGCGTCATTCTTTGAATCTTTCGCGCCATTCACCGACCTCTCGGACACCGATTTCACACGTTTCCGTTGCGAATCGTCGACATCCGTGCCGAGAATCTGTCGCAGCTCGTCCACGCTCGAAACGCCAAGCTGCAACGATAAACATTGGATAATTTTGTCATTTACTTCCGCATGTTACCGCTCCGTTCGGACCGCGGGAGCCATAACCTCAAGACCGTGCAGAACGGCGCAGTGAATCCTTCCTCACCGTTTGCGCCAGGAGTTTCTTGCGTTTCTGAGATCGTTCGCGAAGAGTCTGAAGCATAGTCTTCGTACACAGGGAACAGCTGACGGAGTCTGAATTATCGTGACGGGTTCATCGGTGACGGGATAACCCGGACGCGGCTCACGATTCGATTCGAAATGATCGGTAAGCACGGTCCTGTATTCTCAGTTCATCGAATCCTCGTTGCGCGCCGACATCTGCCTCAAGAGTTTTGCGAGTACAAGATTATTTCTACGACAATCAGAATGGCAACAACATACGCGTGACACGGGACCTACCTTGGTCCAGTTTCGGCGCAGACGATGCAGAGTACAGAAAACGACGCGCGAACTTTCGAAATCATGTTCCTTCGCGACACGAATCCATCTAGCGGCTGGTCAGAACACCAAGACGTAAATGTCATAGACGAGAGAGGACATGAGAGTATTTACACTTGGGATTTTAGTGTCATAGTGCTGCCCCCTATTTTAATTTTTAGCCTGGAGCAGAACCTGCGTCGTCTGTTTAGCCTGCAACAGAACCTGCATCGGCATTTCAGCTTGGAACAGAACTTGCATCATCTTTTTAGCCTTGAACAGAACCTGCACCCTCAACTTAGCCTGAAACAGAACCTGCACCCTCAATTTAGCCTGGAACAGAACCTGCATAGAAGAGCCTCTCAAACTCTGGACCTATTAGATATATACAATGAAATCTTTCAATCAAAAAGGATACCAGGATACTCCTCTCTTTAGGAGTAGCATACACTCTGGCATTATTTGGAATCCGCTGCTAATGATGCAGGTAAGATGATACAGGTTCTGTTCCAGGCCAGAAAGATGATGCAGGTTCTGGTCCAGGCTAAAAATTAGACTAGGGGGCAGCAGTATGATACTAAAATCCCTGACGTGAGCACTCTCGTTTCCACTCTGACCGAGACAAAACGCGTCACGTGACCGGGGGGAATAGCGCGATAGAAGGGGTAGTTAGAGTGGAACGCTGCACCAGAGACCAGAGGGGAACCTCTTTAGGACAAACTATCTTTTTCACACCGTTTTCTTATCTAGTAAGTGACATGAGATACCGCCGCTGAATGGTCTTTGAGCGCCGCTTGCGGCGAAATTCGGAAGCTCGACGAAGGGGTCCGTAGAGCGCCAATAGACGTAGCGGCAAATGCTGGAAACTACTAGCCAAATTCTGTGTTACCAACCAGTTCTAAATGTACCGCCAGATGGCGCCAGCAGTCATTCCCAGAATTGACCCTCAGCGCCACCATATTTATCGACCTTTTCTCGACAGTCGGTAACAATTGGCTAACAGTTTGAGCGTTTTGCCGCTACGTGAATTGGCGCTGTACGGACGTTTAAACGGCGCAGATGATTCTTGCCGGAATATACATTGTGTCTTACGACGAAAGCGGCAAGAATCATTCGCGTTGGATTAAAATTCCATTTAAACGCGTTCCTATTCAGGTTTTACAATGTCTGAGGGCTGAAAATAAAGCTACAGGAATGCACTGAGTGATGGAAAGAGAAGTCGATGGTAGAACATTATTCCCACAGGAAAATTCAAACAGGGGAGAGAGAATTAGACACAGGATGGGATCTACGGTAGAGAAAGGGTGAAGGGGATTTAAGGAAGGCTGGTAAGGGATGAAGGGGATCTAGGGAAGGGTGGTAAGGAATGGAGGGGAGAGGAAGAGGAAGGGAATCTTTGTCCATCTGGATCAACCAGAGTCCTTCGGTGACCCAAGTCGTTCTCCCTATATCTCCCTACAACTTTTTGGCAGCACTCTTCTGCACATAGTTGTTAATGATAGCCGTTGATCTCGCGTCTATCCTTACAGATTTTTCGTAATTTATTTTACGGCACTGTGCTGTCCCCTTGCGATAAATCAGGCAAACAAAACAGCGCTGCTCACGTTCTACCGCGCCCACGTTCGAAACAGCGACTTTTCTGTACGAGTGTTTGCGAAAAGTAAACAAACAATCTCGATTTTTCCTCTTTTCGCCTTCCCCTGAAGCATCTCGACCGAAGGCTGTCCCTCGTAGAATTAGAATAACCGTCTACCCTATTCCAATCGAACAGCTCAGGACAACAAACGGTCAGCTGGATTTCGAAAAATTGTTTCCATGGTTCGTTGCAACAAACGGTGACCATTTCTCGCCCCGCAGGATTAAAAACTCCGAGCGGGCAGTCACGTTTAAATCGAGCAGACTGTTTGTTGCCCCGAATGTTTACGATCGGTCTGTTTGTTGCTCCGAACGATTGGAAAATCGCAGTGAACGGTCACGTCTAAATCTAAACCGTTTGTTGTCGCTCTTCGATCGATCTCGCAGGAAAATACAAAGTCCCATCGTCGACGCGCAAACAACGTCGCCGCGTGACGACAAATTCGAACGCGGAAACCGAGCGCATGAAAAATCGTTCGTCCCGTCAACTTCCTGCTCCGCGATTTCCTCCACAGCCACGGCGATCGTTTGCGGTAATTCGGAATTTTCTCCGAACGGCATGGGAACACGCGGTCGACTTTTTATTTTCCCCAACGGCCAAACACCGACGCCGGGAACGATCTCGGTAGACTCTGTTTGAAATCCTCATCACAATTCCGACTCGATATTATACGGTATGGGGTCAAACAGACAAACACATCCGGATAGGCGAGGCAGGCTCGAGGAACGCAGTAGGGTTACGACAGGAGCGACGTGCGTAGTCAACAAAGCCGATTGTTCGGAAAGAAAATAAGGGAGAAAGGGAGCAACATTAACGCCGGTTTTACAGGGGTTTGCCCGTTGCGTCACGATCAATTTTCTATTACACGATACACGTAAATGTTGAAATATCACCTACAACAAATAAACTACCGTGCGTCGCCATGTTTAACACTTTGACTGGCAAACTGGGATACTCAAAAATTCCGTAAAATCAAACTAAGTTATTTAACACTTTGACTGGCAAATTAGACACCTCAGAAATTCCATAAAATCACAGTAAGTTATTTAATGAAATAAATAATATTGAAAGAATTAAATGTATGATATTGAGTAGTCATCCAGCCTTCTTGCATTTTACAGATCCTAACCAAATTTGGTAGAATGAATATATTAACTTAAAAATTCATTTTAAAACTTGGACAAATAATTCCGTCACCCAAATACGGATGACATGGCAGTCAACGTGTTAACACGTTATTTGACCCGGTGAACCGGTGACCCCCGCGACGCACGAGTGCGATTTTTATCGATAAGTATTGACATTTGCCCGAATCATTTATTTCCAAAAATCTGCGCGCTCTGGTCACCGGAGTACCCCACGGCGCCACTGCCGATTTGAGTGCCGGTCAAATTTTGTTTTAACATGCTATACATCATTTCCTATAGATTTTTTCACGCTGATTTCAAATCTGGTCTGAAAATTTGTCTACGACCCGAGGATTTTGCAAAGAATAGATTTTTGTGAGAGGAACTAATGAAATCATTTTTTCGTTGAAATGGTTTGATGACACACTAGTTTGAAGGTATATCGAATGTAAGGCTGTTATGTAGTATAAATTAGATATCTATTGCCCATAATTATATTTCCATTTACAGAGGAAGTAAGGTAAAGTATTTAATTCGTTCAACTTACGTAGTTTCATCAACGGAGTTTCTAACTTTCTTTCTTTGGTACAACTAAATACTCACCTCATTTCCTCCGTAAATGAAAATATAATTGTGGACGATAGATGTCTAATTTATACTACATTACAGCCACAATGACAGCGATACGTCAAGCAATGACGAGGTGCGAAGTGCTTCATGTTTCGTAAGCAACTCAAAACGTTCAAATACTTCATTATTATTATTATATTAACTTCATTTTATTGTCTTTTATACAATATGAGAATACGACATACCCTCAAACTAGTGTGTTATCAAATCATTTCAACGAAAAAGTGAAACCCTGAGGTCGTGGACAAATTTTCAGACCAGATTTGAAATCAGCGTGAAAAATACGTGCACGTGAAAAAATTTTCGTTTTAACACACTATACATCATCTCCCGTAGTTTAACGAATTTTCTCAAGGTTAAAAAACGTTCGTACCACAATCCCCCTATTTTTCCCATATTCTACAAAGTTTCATCTTTAATTTGAGAAAACTCTCATCGCTCTACCTAATTTCTATCGAAAGTTCTCCGATTTTGAATCCCCGATTTCGTCCAAATTGCCCACTGTGCGGCGCCACCGCCTAGTTGAGTCCCGGTCCCCGGTGACCCCGTGGCATTGAACGTGTCAAGGGTCGAGGGTCGGTCCACCGAAGGACGAAGATCGTCAACGTGGACTCGCAGAAACGGTTCGGATCGCGCTCGTCGATCGGCGCCGTTACGGGCGAGTTACGAGTCTGTCGGACCGTTGGACGGTGTCGAGCCGTTTGCTTATTTCGAACAGGAGTGGCTGGTGGCAGGTCGTCGAGCAGAAGAGGGAGAGAAGGCCGGGAAGCAAGGACCGCGAGGCGAAAGTCGCGACAGGCGTGAAAGCGCGGCCTCCCGCGCCGCTCCGTTGGAAAATGGACGAGATAAGGTGAACGGGGGGGGGGGGGGCCCGGGGACCCCGGGGCCCGGGGGGTAAAGGAAAACCGGGGGGGTGGGGGGGGCGGGGGAGGCGGCAATAGACAAGGAAAGAGGGGGATTTTCGCGGATCTACAGGCTGGCGATAGCAGGCAGCCGCGAACGCGATAAGGAAGGACACGATCGGTTGGATGTCGGCTCCGTCGACACCGGGGACGATCTATGGAATCGGCGCGGATCGGTCGGGATCGGTGGCGATCGTTCCCGCCGGAAACCGAAAACCGAGCGCGGAAAGGATGTAGCAGAGAGACAGGACAGAGGGAATAAGGAGTCGACTCTCCTCGGAGCAGTCTCTCGCGCGCGACCGTGTCGTGGTAACGGTTGCCGGAAGAGCAGGTGGCCTAAGTACTCTCGTGCCGGTGTCGCGTCGCGTCGCGTCGCGTCGCTTCCTCTCGTTGTTCACCTCGTCGACGTCGTACTCTTTTCCCTTCTCTCGTCTCGGCGAAGTCTGTTCCGCGCGCCGATCCGTTTTGCCCGGGGAGAGGTAGAGTTGTTCGCCCAAAAGGTTTGTACTCGTCGCACCTCGTTGGCCGGTTTTTCCTCGCGCGCGGAAAATTTCTCTACCGCGTGGATCGCGGTCGAAACCTTCCGGGAAATAAAGCACGGTCTCTCGGGGATCGTCGTTTGCGAGAGACCGTTTCACGATCACGGTTCGGGCGCACGGCGCGGAGAAGCGAGCGGAAAAAGGCGAAAGCGATTTTCGGCGCGCGCGCGAGGCGTCTGGTTCTTCGGGATTCGCGAAATTGGAACGCTGACCTTGCCCGATGATCGCGAATGCATTATTTGTTCGGCGAAGCAGTTGACACACGGCATTAGTCACGTACGCGTTCGCGTTTAGACGGGAGCGCGTTCGCGAAAACAATTTTTTGCTCGCGCTCGCCTGGCAAGCGTGTTGGTTTAGGCCGGTAGACAAGGACGAGGGAAGCCGGCTGAGGATTGGAGAGAGAAAGAGAGGGAGAGAGAGGGAGAGGAAAGGTGTACTAGCTCTAGAAGGGGGAGGAGAAAGAGAGAGAGAGCGAGTCGCGAGAGAAAGCTAGACGACGGACGCGGTCTCGCGGTTCGTCAGGGGGTTAACGAAAAACCGCGTTCGTGGTGAATCGTCGCGGCGCTGGACGGCCTCCGATTGGTCGTCGCCAGCGGGGGTCCTCTTCTCCGAAATTCGGCCGAAATTCCGAGAAATCGGCGACGGCGCTACCCGCGCTCACCACGGCATCCCTTCGCGCGCTCGCCCGCAGCTAACGTGCCAACGACCGTCCGTCTCCTTCAGTCGTCGCATCCGTCGCACCCGTGCGTCGCGTCGCGTCGGGGCCACGCACACGGACACGCAAACAGGAGGAGGATCATATCTCGGGAAATACGTACGAAAAGAGAGGGACGGAGGAGATAGGCACGATCTCCGAGGATCGAACGCGGAGAAAGAGCGTGTGCGTGCGTGCGTGCGTGCGACGGAAAGAGCAAACGAAGTTTTAGAGAGAACCGACGACGCCGCCGAGAAGCCGTCGCGACGCTCGCTCGCGATCGAGAGATTCCTTCGATCGATACCCTTTCCTCCGGTCTCGCGATTCGCAGGATGCACCGGTGGCTGCTCCGGAATAGATCCCGGGAACTCGAGGATCCTCGATTCGATTTCGATTCTACACTCGGTTTATTCGGTTTCGGCTTGTTTCGGCTCGGCTCGTCGTTTCTTTTTATCTCGCCTCGAGGGAAAAATTCATTTTCTCCCCTTTCCGGCCGTGAAACGTGCTCTCGCCGACCGTCCTGTGAACGTTCGTTTTTTTTTTTGTTTCTCTCTCCGCAGGCTATCGACCCGCATCGGACAGGATCGCGTCTCGCCGAGGGTGTGACCCGCCGAGAGAAGCAGAATCAAGATGAGACCCGACGAGGTGATACAGCACGAGAGAAGAACGGCCGAGACGATGTCCGAGACGTCGGAGGGCACCGTGGCGACCAGCGTCTCCGGGAAATCCGGCGAGGAACTGAGAGACATCGCGGCCGTGCTGGGCATCGGCAATCCGGACGACCTGCACCAAGACCGATTTCGTGTTGACCGCCGAAAATTGGAGCAGATGCTGTTAGGTGAGCGTTGTGTACAAGTACCCCCCCGCGCCTCGCCTCGCCTCGCCCCGCCTCGCCTTGTTACCCGCGAGAAACGAGAGACCTCGATCACAGTTTTCAGTTCTCTTCGTCGCCCCGGCGTGGTGTTTGACCTCTGGTCGCGTTTACACGAACCTAAATCTCCCCCTCTCCTCCCCTCCCCTACCCTCTCGGTTCTGGCGACGAAACGCCGCACGCGAAACGTCGGATTACGATTTAAATAGATTGCCTCTCTCTCTCCGGCTGTTTGTAAACGGAATTAGAGCGACTACTGTCAAACGGGGGCCCCCATCCGGCTGCTCAACGTTTATTTTGATCGGGTTCGGTCTCTACGTCGCGTGTACACGCCCGTTTATCCCGATTTTCGATCTAGATCGCCGGCTTGCAGCCGATAAACATCGTCGATCCAAGAGAGAGAGAGAGATAGAGACATACGCGTACGGTTGTTCTCTGCCGCCATTCTTCGCCGCGGCGCGCGAGGACGGTCGCAGAAGATCCGATGATACCCGATTGGGCGAATTCGAACGGAATTCGATTTCCGTTATCCGTCTATTTTCTGTCTTTGCTCCGCGTGTCTGTGCATGTGTCTCTCTCTCTCTCTCTCTCTCTCTCTCTGTGTCTCTCTGTGTGTACGCGCGTGGTGTCTGTGACTGTGTAACGTACGCGAACCCCTCAGCGGTCGAACCACACCACGGCGACGAACGAACAACCGTTCGCGCGAAAGGGATCAACGATCCTATTTCGATGTCCTTCGAAAAAGACCGAACGCGACACGTTGAACCGCGTTCCGCGCGTGCACGACCCTCCGTCGAAAGAATGTGTCGAAAAATACCGGCGAAAAAAGCGAGAAAGAAAAAAAAAAGAAACGAACAAACCCGCCGAAAAAGACCCGCCGCGCGCCAGAGTTCGTTGTACCCTGACCATCATACCGCTCTCCTTTTGTTTACAGGTGATAATGACGCACCCAAGCCAGCGGACGCGTTTTTTCATAACGTAAGTGTTGCGTTTCCATCCACCTCGCGCACATTTCGCTCGTACCGATCTGATCTGGAACGAATGCGATCTGTCGGACTCGGACTCTCTCTGCGGTGTGAACCCATGGACGATCGATCGACTGAAAAACGCGTCGATCGAAATAATGGGAAAGAACTATTACCGTGTTTCGAACGGTTTCCGAGGGAAGTTCGCGGGGTCAACGATCGGGGCGTGTTCGAAGCGGGCGGCCAGCGATCGGTAAACCGATTCTCGTCTCGAAACCGCTGGCGTCGCGTTCTCGCGAACTTCTACACCGTCGCGACCTTGCGATTACACCAAGCCAAACAAGACTATTTTTGCGCGATTAGGGGGAATCGGGTGGGGGGAACCCGGCGGCCGTCGACGCACGGCCGATAATTCGTTTCGGACGGTACTCCGCGGTTTCTCGAGCTCGCGTTCCTCCGCTTTATCCCTCCTCGAGAGGCGTGTTTTCATCTCGCCGGAACGATCTCCTATCTGGCTCGTTCCCCGCTCGGTTCACGGACGATACCGATCTCTGTCTCTCTCTCGCGAAAACAAAAACGGGGCGAAGCCGCGCGGCGCGAAGTCCCGCGTTACCGAAGAAATCGCTTTCGTGGACGACGACCACGACGACGACGTAGTATAGTTCGCGTAACGAATGCAGCGAACCGTGCGCTCCGACAAGTTGGAAGGCAACGTTCACGCTTATCCTTATCGTTGACACGTTGCGTAAAAGGGGCCTGGAAATACTCCACTCGATTATTTATAGACCGACTTTACCCGCAACACGTTCGCGCGCCACGTATTCGATTTTCCGTTCTCCGCGCCTCCCCGGGATCGAGCCGAGCCGATTCGAGCCGAGCCGAGCCGATATTCGAGCGAATTCCGAGCGTTGTTGACGCCCCCCCGAAAAACCGGTGCCTTTTTCGAAACCGGGAAAAACCAGGAGAGACGACCGGGATTATTTCTGCGCGACGCCGCGGATCGGGGTTCGGAGTTCGCGGTCCTCCCGAAATACCTTGTTACACGCGACGCGTAATTTTAGACAGAGTCACTGGACCTCGAGAGCTCGATTTATCCCCGCGCCGCCGTTCGCGCCGGCCAAGTTTTCCGGATCCGCGGCCAGCCCGACGCGCCCGAGAGCCAGTCGATCCGTTGATCCGATCGAAATGATCGCGACAGACCGCTCTGGAGGAGGCACGGTAGTTTTCCGCGCGACGCCCCGCCGCGCGATCGAACGATCCGACAACGATCGAAACTCTCGAGTTTTCTGACATTGCAAATTTGGGGGAAATAATTACTTGGGCTGAATTGGTTGCACTGTAACGAGGCACGCTCCATTTTATAATGTCTTCTCTCGTTTTTCTTTCGTTATTATGATTTTATAAATTTTGCTTTCCATTTTCTTTTTCAATCATCTCCTTTCATTTT
>CM052139.1:1664559-1677966 GCA_028454255.1 Halictus ligatus | reverse complement strand
ATTAATCATTAATGACCTAACACGCAGACTGCGTCGGTCAACGTGCAGACGGAGAGCGAAGTATACATTATTAATTACTAGACTGCGGATATTATGGATTTGTGACAGAAACGAGTGTGCGAAAGAAATTAACAGTAAAGATAGGTGTTAGTGTTGGCTGATTAAAATCGTTAAAGGAGGAATGGAATTTTTATTTGGCTCCAGCTTTGTATAATTTATGCGGACGATATTCAGTTTGCGTACAGAACCGCATGCCTATGATCCGCTGTGCCTGTAGTAATTACAGTTATTTTTAAAGCATAAGGAATATTGAAAAGGAGATATATAACAGCTATATTAACCCTTACCACTGGAATGGCGACTGTAAGGCGCCACTAAAAATTGCTGTATCATTATTCCAAAAGATTTTTTACATTAGTAAAGTTTGTATTTAATAAATTACTAAACACTTCAGTATTGTACGAGTAAATTGTATCATTTTGGTATATATAACATGAAAAAAATATGTAGCATGGAAATATTCTAGGTGGGAAGGGTTAACTGATTTTACTGAAAAAATTGAATATCTCTCTTTCAATATTCATTATGCTTTAAAGAGAAGCATAATTAATATACGCGCAGTAATTGAAAGTCCCTTCAAATGGAACGGTTTCAGGGATTTTTGGATTTGTGCAATCCTATTTTCCAAAACTGAGAAACTGCCTCCATAAAACTGCCCTTACAAAGGGGTGCTTCAATCTGAAAAATTGAAACTTTGTCTTTGATTGAAAAATTGGAAATTCATGTTACGATTTTTACTGCTTTCGAGTCCGTCAGGCCCAAACGAATTTTAAAGTAGACCCTTAAAATTAAGAAAAAGAAAAACAGAATGTAATTTAAACGAAAAAGTTAACATTGTGTTCTTAAATTGTTATTTTCGGATATTCTCTCAAGGTCCTCCGACGACCGTCTCCTTCGCCGTGTAAAGTGAGAAAATTTGTTGACTCGGCTTCGTCGAGAGTGGCCTAACTTCACAAACAAAAACGGCACAGCGGGCCTAAATTCCGCGAGTCGCACGGACGGGCGTGACATTCGACGATAGAATCATTCTACTTTCGATTCCTTAAAAGGTCGAGCGCAGACCGAACGGTATCCGTATCTCCTCTCGGCGATCAACGAAATTATGCAACTGTTTCTTTTTCGCCATGACTTTCCTCGAGACCGTTGTGCTGCGACCGGCTCCCCACCCGCGATTCTTCGATCTCGATCCCGATGTCGATCGCCGCTGTGTGCAAGGCACCACCGATACATCAGCGAGAAAAATATCAACGTAATCGCGTTTCTCCTTCGATCGCCAGGCGCGTTGTTTTCGTCGGGATCGAGCATCGACAAACAGCGGAGCACTCGAGCGCGGCTGCGTATCGATTCTATCGACGTTTCTGCCGATATCTCGAGGTCGAGGCCCGAAAAAGGGCGTACGCCTATCGCGTTTGACCCATGCACGGACATCGGAGTACCTGTGCATAGTTCTCACCCTTGCACCGCGGTTTCGGTGATCAGAGAATTTTTGTAATTCGCGATTTCCCGAAAAGAGGAGAAAATTTGCATCTATCGCAAAAATAAGAAGAAAACAGAATTTTCTATAGAATTTAGATATCAAAGATTTAAAGGTTTAAAGGTAATTAACACTAGATTTACGGTATCCGTCAAAATGACGGATTCTAATATTTTTTAATTGCGAATATTGAGATTGTAAAAATGCATTCATAAGCAATTATTTAAGGAATTGATCTGTTTGGGTATATATTATTCAAAGAATGGCTACAAACTTTGATAGATAAATTCATGTTAATTTTATAAAGTGATGTAAAATAGTCATTTTTAGTGCTGCGCAAACCTAGTGTTAATAACTAGGCTGTGGCTGTTTATGCAATTTTCAATTTTTGTAAGCTTTTAGGAAACAGAATCCAATTTCTAGTGGTAGTAATCTTCGTAGATCTGGAATAAATAAGAATCGTGCTAAATTCTGTGGAATTTTATATTTCTTGAAAATTTTCAGAAGCTATAGATGCATAGAGATCCGCGGTCTATTAATAACTAACATATTTATCAGACTCTGTTCTTCACGAGTTCATCGATATTGTAGGGCAAGGGGTCACCAGCGACGGTCGAATCGATCTGGCCCGGATTATTTATTTTAGAATTGTTCATACTAGAAAGACTCTTCCGTAGAAAATGACCGAATAAATTTCTTAAACCGAGCATACACTGTAACAAAAATAGCAGAAAATCTAGATGAACTCAATACTTGTCCGTAGGTTTAGTGTTAACCATTTTTCCGTCTTTTTTATTCCTAAAATTTTTACTCGCGACACCCCAGTGCTCTTTCATACTTCACAATTATTGAAACTATAAAAATTCATTAATGGAAAATGGTGGAATGAATTTCCTCGTCCAGGCATTTATTATATTGAAAATTACAGACAATCTCAATTTTAGGGTTGCCATTTTTACTAGGAAATAGTTACCAGATGGTGTTAACCGATCATCTGGAAGACTGATTGGTAAACAAGTTTGCGTCTGTTATTGATAAAAGAAGAATCAACGTCCAACTTCAGCGTATAATAAATTCTGATTTCGTTAGCCTTTTCTCTGTCTACCTGCTTGCGAATGAGCAGTGTCAAAGGTCACACGACTGGTTCACGCTGAATCAGTTCACGTTCTCGAATTCTCTGCCATTTATTTGATCAATGAATTCTCTGCAAAACAGGTCGATTTACAGATCAACTTTTTCTTCGTCTACCTGCTTCCAAACGAAAACGTCAGAAATCACTGGGTTCGATTAAATTACCGAAGACAGGCTTCTTTATTTCGTTCGGTTAATTATTTCTTTGCCTGTCTGCTAAAAGGAAACGCCAACAATCGCATGACTGGCTACGGTTTAATCAAACATCTGCAAAGCAGACTCCGTGTTTCTACGGAACAAAACAACGCGATCGAGTCGGATCGAATCGAATCGAATCGAATTGCTGGCAATATTGTCAGGCAACGAAAGTTGGTGCCCGCGATACGCGCGACGGGCTTTATCGTCGCCTGCATAGGCCGCGATACGTAGCGCGATAACTCGATCGCCGCGAAACGGCGCGCGGCGTATCATCTGAAATAAACGCGGAGTCGCGTCCTCCTTTCGCCTTTCGGAAATAGGCGTAGCTGTTATCTTTCCGAAGGAAGCGTTCCGCTCGTACCGCCGCTCGATCACGCTCGCGATTCTCTGGATCCGAAGAAATCGGACCGGGGCCGCGAGCGCGATCGCGACTGCGATCGATAAACGCCTCGAGGTTTTCGAGCTGCGCGCTGCGCCGCATACTGGACAATTTGGACAAAATCCTCGGGGTTATTGCAAATGGCTTCAACTATTAACTGGTAAACAAATTTTCCAAAAAAAGTTGTTCGACATTAAGTAATACAGACTAACCTGAAGCACCTTTGCGTTACGCTCATATTTTATTTATGGAGGAATACAAAAAATCCTTTGAATCCTTTGAATTGAAAGAGTCTCGAAGGGTCTCATGATTTCTTGCACATAGTTAGATCAATATTACAGCTTGCCATAACGATTAGTTCCAGACCAGAATGTATTAAAGGATTCGTTGTACGCTTCCATAAATAAAAAGTGGGCGGGAAACAGAGATTTTCAATTAGCCCATGTTACTTAATGTTGACAACTTTTTACCAAAATTTTTTTTGCCAAATAAGCGTTGCACCTGTGACAATCTTTCCACAAATTTTCAAACAAATTCGTTGGATAATTTCGTTTTTACAAGTTTTTTTTGCCGCTTTTTGGCCATTTGGCACCACTGTGCGGCATGCGGCAATACAGTGGCCATTTTGGATAAAATCGGATTCAAAATCAAGTAGAGCGATGAATTTTTTTTAAATTAAAGCTTAAACTTTGTAGAATATGGGAAAAATAAGGAGATTATGGTACGAACGTTTTTTAACCTTGAGAGAATTAGTTGAACGTGCAGAAATTCAAGAAAATTGTGGTTTTTCCAATATCACGTGCGGAAAAATTATTTTGCACGTTTAACGAGTTTTCTCAAGGTCAAAAAACGTTCGTACGACAATCTCCCTATTTTTCCCATATGCTACAAAGTTCCAGCTTGAATTTAAAAAATATTTCATCGCTCTGCCTCATTCCCATGGATAGTTCTGCGATTTTGAATCCGATTTTGTCCAAATTGCACCGTGCGCCGGTTTCCGTGCGCGGAGAAAATGCCGGTCCCGTCCTGTCGAGGGCAACTTTCGCGTCGACCAGACCCCACGGAAAGCGGAATCGGCGTTCGGGCTTACGCAAC
The DNA here is from genome assembly GCA_028454255.1 of Halictus ligatus. Lineage (NCBI taxonomy): Eukaryota > Metazoa > Arthropoda > Insecta > Hymenoptera > Halictidae > Halictus > Halictus ligatus. The sequence continues at coordinate 1,673,629 of CM052139.1, read as the reverse complement.
GCGCGGCCAATTACGCGGACGAAAATGGTCCGCGTCCGTATCGTCGCGCGCCGAGCCGCTTTTACCGTCCTATCGATCGCGATCATGGCGGAGAGCGATCTCTCCTATCTGGTCCGTTCGTCGGTTCAAATTCGGGAACGTCGATGATTTCGATGAATTCTCGCTGGATCGACGAGCGGAGTCGAAGCGGAAGGCGTGGCAACGCTCCGAAATTCGATCTGCGGTTACCAGACACGTTTCGAACCACGTAACAGTGCTCGGTTGTTTAACTAAAATCTGTACGAGCCAGTTCACGCGAGTCCGCCCCCCCTCCGCTTCCACTTGTCAGTGCCTTGAGCTCGGCGCACAAGTGGTTTAAATCGCGATACTAATTGAGCGAAATGATTTTTGTCGTTATCCTTTCGAAATCCGCGGTGTAACAACCATAGTCGGCACGCATCAGAGCAGAAGCGAAGTGGTCTTGATCGTTGGAAAAATTGTTGCTGAGGATACTCGTTGTACGCGAAGAAAAAGGTCGTTCCGAATTGTAAATTTAACCGTGCAGATAGCTCGAAATACAGGAAGTGCGCTCGATTCTCGGCGGAGATAATCGACATCCTTCGGTCGAAGGTCGAGCGCGCTCGGAATCGGAGATTTTCCGGCGTCGATCGGAGATCGTTCACCTGGTCCTCGATCGATCGCGTCGCGACTCATCGCGCGCGGCGTTGTCCTCGAGGCTCTCTCTGCCGCGTCGGGTTCCGCGTCTTCTCGCTCAAGGGCGAGAAGAAAACCGCGCGCGCAATCGACGCTTCGCGAATATTAAACGCTGTTCCCTCCTCTGCGCCGATCGGCAGTAACGATCGCGATCCGAGCGACGCGATGCGCTTCGGTCGCACGCGAAAATAACCGTCGCGATCGACGTTTCCGATTTCGCGGCGTTGCATAATTTTTCTGTTTCGTTCGGTGTTTTGCAGATCCGCATATAAAGGTCGCTGGTCGACCCGATGACGTGCGAGCCGCTAAGGAGAAGATAATGGAAATTTTGGACACGAGGGTAAGCAAGCTCGAATGCTCGTTGTTTCGTCCCTCTCTCTCTCTCTCTCTCTCTCTTCGACACGGTATCTCTTCTCCTCAACCGCTTCCTCTCCTCCCCTCCCCCTCGAAGCTGGTTCTCTGTTCGCATGCGAGAATCGCGCTCGCGACCACTGTCAACTCTCGCGCGGCGCGGATTCGCTCGCCGAACACTCTTCGCCGGAGAACGTTACGTCATTTCGCGCGAGCACGAGATTAGCGGTGACCTCGCCGCGATCGGATTTTGACTTTCGGCGAGCCGAATTCTCGATTGGCCCCGAACAGAGCGGCGTAGAAACATTTCACCGGGAGCAGCCGTTATCAGGCCCGATAATCTATCGGACGATAAAAGAAAAATGGCCGCCGTGGCATGCGTTGCTCGCTGCGAAGGCAAAACCTTTGTAACAATGTGCTCGCGTAATCGATATCGCGATATTGATTTTTTCTTTCTTTTTTTTTTACACGCACTCGTTGCCTTTTTCCCGTCCACCGAACCCGCGGCTCCCGGTAAAATTCCATTATTCCCCGCGCGGCGAGTCGCCGTTATCGTCCCGCGATTCCGCGCGCGGATTCCGCTTTGCGTTCCCGGCTCGGTGTCCTTCTTGCGCGACGTTGTCGGTCGCGCGCGCGAGACCAACGAGGATAGAGAAGGACAATCAAGAAGAACATAAGGAAGAAGCTAAACTGATCCTTCTAACTTCACAGTAACATTCAAGTGATTTGATCTAATTTTTAGAAAGTTATGTTGCTTCAAATAGTGTAATGTCAGTTTTGCTCGTTACTGTAACTATCGCACTGAGACCTGATGAATTCCCAGGAGCGCGGAAATGGTTACTCGCAATGTTTATATCTCCGTAGAAAAATTTGTTTTCAAAAATCTCACTTTGTAACAATGTGCTCGCGTAATCGACATCGCGATATTGATTTTTGCTTTCTTTTTTCACTCGTACTCGTTGCTTTCTTCCGTCGAGCGAACCAGCGGCTCGCGACGAGTCGCTGTTATCGTCGTGTTATCCAGCGATTCCGCTCGCGGATTCCGCTTTTCGCTCCCGGCTCGACGTCCTTCTTGCGCGACGTTGTCGATCGCGCGCGCGCGGAACCAACGAGGATAAAGAAGGACAGTCGGCCGACAACGCCGCGCAGGAAGAAGCTAAACTGATCCTTCTAACGTTTCAATAACATTCAAGTCACTCGATCTAATTTTTAAAAAGTTATGTCGCTTCAAACAGTGTAATGTCACTTTTGCTCGTTACTGTAACTGTCTTACTGAGAACTGATGAATCTCCAGGAGCGCGGAAATGGTTACTCACCATGCGTATAACTCCGTAGAAAAATTTGTTTTCCAAAATCTCACTTTGTAACAATATTCTCCGCGTAATCCATATCGCGAAATTGATTTTTCTTTTATTTTTTTTACTCGTTCTCGTCGACCGAACCCGCGGCTCCCGGTAAAATTCCATTATTCTTCGCCCGGCGCGATGAGTCGTCGTTATCGTCCCGCGATTCCGCTCGCGATTTTCGCTCCGGGCTCGATGTCCTTCTTGCGCTTCGCGTGACGTTGTCGATCGCGCGCGCGCGCGCGAATTCAACGAGGATAGAGAAGGACGGCCGGCCGACAACGCCGCGCAGGAAGAAGCGGACGCGGCGCCGCGGTGCTATTTATACGCGCGCGCGCGCCTGTTGTCTCGCGAATTCCCAGCCGTGAAAGCGAGACGCGGCTCGCCGTGACGAACACACCAGCCTCGCGCGCGCGGAAACACCATCCTACTCGCGCAGCCGACTCGCCAGACGACCAGCCGGTTCATCCGTCCGCCGACCGACAGACCGACCGACCCGCTACCCGCCGCTAGGCTACCCGTCCTTGCCTCGTATTTCCTTCGTACCGTTATCTCCGACGGGACCAGACCGGACCAGACGCCGCCTTCCTCCGTTGGCCCACGCGAGCCTCTCTTCCATCTTCCGTCTTCCACCGTCCCACCTCTCTCTTCTTCGTCCTCTTCGTCTCTTCGTTCTCTCGCTTGGTTCGCGAGCAAAGCGTTCGAACACTGGCATCTTCGATTCTCCGGGAAGAATAGATTCTGTATCGCCATCTGAAAAAGAATCGCAATTAATTAATCGGCCCGAAAAAGATCTCTATTTAAAGTAAAAATATGTCCTGTACATCACGATTCGTTCGTGTGACACCGATTCCTTTATTTTTGAGAATCGTACTCAGCTGGAAGAAGGTCTACCCTTGCCAGACCGAGGCTTCAGCAAGGAATCGATTCTCTAAAAGAAAATGGAGGTCTTTTTTGGTCAGGTCGAATCGGAATCGAGCATCCCTAATGACGAGTTTTCTGCTAGCATTGCTTATGGCGACTAATGAAGGGAATTTTTATCGCAGCAGAGCAACAGAGTCACCAGGAAGAATAGATTTTGTATCGATGTCTGAAAAAGAATCGCAATCAATCAATCGGCCCGAAAAAGATCTCTATTTAAAGTAAAAATATGTCCTGTACATCACGATTCGTTCGTGTGACACCGATTCCTTTATTTTTGAGAATCGTACTCCGCTGGAAGAAGGTCTACCCTTGCCAGACGGAGGCTTCAGCAAGGAATCGATTTTTTAAAAGAAAATGGAGGTCTTTTTTGGTCAGGTAGAATCGGATCTCTATTTAGCCAGTTAACTGTGGAATTGAATTTGAAAAATCCCTCACGGCGCGGTATTAAAATCAATGACGAGTATACACGTCGAACGCAGGCTAAATGCCGCTATTATAGAAGCCGAAGCCCTTGTAAAGCTAAATGAGGAAACCGTTAATCGCACCGCAATAGAGTTTCGGATTGACGAGTAGACTCGTCGATCACAGTTAACTGGTTAAAGTAAAAATATGTCCAGTACATCACGGTTCGTTCGTGTGACACCGATTCCATTATTTTTGAGAATCGTATTCCACTGAAAAAAGGTCTACCCTTGCCAGACCGAGTTTTCTGCAGTTTACAGATTCTAATCAAATCTGTCTCAATTGCCACTGCACGCAGGTGCCATTTAACACTTTGACTGCCAAACTAGAAACCTCAAAGAATCCATAAAATCAAACTAAGTTATTTAATGAAATCAAAATTGAGAAAAGTTAAATGTATGATACTGAGTAGTCCTCCAACTTTATTAAATTGTACGGCTTCTAATCAAGTTTGGTACAATGGATGTATTAACGTAAAAATTCATTTTAAAACCTGCACAAATAATTCCGTCACCCAAACATGGATGACATGGCAGTCAACGTGCCAAAAGAAAATGGAGGTGCAGTCTTTTTTGGTCAGAACAGTTGAATCGGAATAGAGCACCCCTAATGACGAGTTTTCTGCTCTTACTGCCGGCCATGAAGGGTTCATACTCATGAAGGGTTCATACTCACGAAGGGTTCATACTCACGAAGGGGCTTTCTATCGCAGCAGAGCAACAGAGTCACCATGAAGCTGGACGTCAGCTACACCGATCACTCGCACATCATCGGCAAGGGCGGTCTGACGATCAAGCGGGTCATGGAGGAGACTGGCTGCCATATTCACTTTCCGGACAGCAACCGTAGCAACCACCAGGAGAAGAGCAACCAAGTGTCCATCGCTGGAGAGATGGAGGGCGTTGAGCGAGCTCGCGCTCGAGTCAGGGTGAGTGACGAAGCCAATGCTCTTTTGAAATTCAATAATTCCCCGATCATAATTTCGATGACACCGATTCGCTTGTTCCTCGCAGAATCTGACGCCGTTGATCTTCTCGTTCGAGTTGCCGATCATGGGCTCCTCGCAGACAATCCCCGATTCCACGTCGCCTTACGTGGTCAAGATCCAGGAGAAGTACAACGTGCAGGTGATGTTCCGAACGCGGCCGAAGCTGCACGCTACACTGGTCGTGGTGAAGGGATGCGAGTGGGAGGTGTCGCAGGTCAAGGAGGCCACGGTCCTGCTGATCCAGTACATGTGTCAAAACCTGGCTGTGAGTAGGCACACGTATCCTGCAGAGGTGTTGCGCGAGGTCCCGGAAAAGATCTCGGGTCCCGGATATAATATAAAATTTCGGGATTCTGCGATGTTATCACGATTAGCACATTTTCTCCAGTATTTGACATCTCTCGATTCGTCTCGACGCACCTCTGGTATCGACTCGGGGATCGTCCGCGAGCAATGATTTCACTTCCGGTTCGCAGAGTCAAATACAAGTACAAATGTCGATGGAGATCTCGCCGCAGCATCACAGCATCGTGTTGGGCAAGCAGAGCAGCAACCTGAAGATGATCATGCAGCGCACGGCCACGCAGATCATGTTCCCCGACGCCGGCGACCCGAACATTCCCAGCCTGAAGAAGAGCAACGTGACGATCACCGGGAGCATCCACAGCGTTTACCTGGCCCGGCAACAGCTGGTGGTAGGTCAACAGTTCCTCTTGCTCAACAGTTCAACAGTTGCTCTTGCTCAACTGTACAACAGTTCAACAGTTTGTCTTCTAGCCAGAATTTCTTTCCAATTTATATTTTAACTGTTCTATCCTTATATATTCTTCTTGCCGTTGTATCTCAATGTCTCTCTCTCTCCTTTAGCCCTCATCTCTTGCACCCCTGCTTGGCTCCATCCCTTTCTCTTCAAGTATTCCTCCCCTTCTTTCCCGCTTTCGCTTCCTTGTATTACATTTATACTTCTACTCGCTCTTCTCTCTCAACTTTTGAAGCCACGCTTCGACATTTGAATCTGTCCTCCCACTCACCATGCCCTCCATCCTGATCCTTCCCTCCATTTCCCTGCATTATCTTTTTGGATGCTCCAGATCGCCATACCCATCCCCACACAGGTCGCATCCTCTTCCAGCCTTCGTCTTCCATCTTCGATCGCTCGAACGCAAATTCGATCTTGCTTTCGCTTCGAACGTGAATCGAGGGGATCCTTTCTGATTCAGGGTTCGCTGCCGCTGGTCCTGATGTTCGACCTGCCGGAGGACTCGATGTCCTCCGTCGACACGGAGAACATCTCCCAGCTGATGCAGTCGCTCGACGTGTTCATCAACGTCAGACACAAGCCGAAGCAGAGCACGCTGTCCGTGATCATCAAGGGGATCGAACGGAACGCTGGGAACATCTACGAGGCGAGGATGCAGCTCCTGGGATTGGACGAGCCGCGAGTGCATGCCGAGATCCCGGCGACGTATCACGTACCCAATGCTGGGAACGTCTTCCAAACGAACTCGAGCAACGGTTCTACTACTGGTGAGTGTACTATGACATGGTGGAGACTTAAAAATAGTCCTACGGTCCCAATGCTGTCCGTTGGTCCTCCAAAACGATTCAGTCCCCGGGACATTCGCTCGGCGTCCTTGCCAGCGATGACCGCCGCGTGTGGCCTTCGGTCTGAACCCTGGAAGTGTCTCAAGTTTAGTTCCCAACAGGTCCAAGCTGTTTTTCACGCGAGAGGAAACTGTGGACATATGTTTGTGTCAAGCATAGAAATGAAAATATTAGGTCTAGCGGAAAGTTCTGTCCGTTTTTGAATTGAAAGAAAATAACACAATTTTTATATATCTAACACTAGAACGACGGGAGCAGTCAAAATGACTTTCTTTCACAATTACTGAAATTGTAAAAATGTTTTGATCGGAAAGTTTTTAATGAACCTCTTCATTGAAGCACAGATTACGATAAAAGTTTTATGAAGTCTGAATGAGCACAGTCTTGTCACTGTTACAAAGCAATATATAATACGTCAGTCGCATTTATTGCTCCGTCGTTCTAGTGTTAATAATATTTATTGTAGAATATACTTTCCATCGCGTTAGGAGAGTACGTGTGGATAAATGCAATGATAAGGAGAGATAGTCATATATGACTCAAATCAACATGTGCATATGGATTGAAACTTGAAGTGACACAGACAGAAATTCTTCTTCTTTTTCTTATCGGACAGAAATTTCCGGTAGACCTAATATTTATGTTATAAATTAATTGGATTTTTGCTGCTTAACACTAGAACTACCGAACCAGTCAAAACGACTGGTGGATGATTTCTTTTTCCAGGATTACTGAAACTATCGAAACTTCTTTGGAGTACACGTTACCATAAAATCGTACGAAACCTGAGCAAATTCAATCTTGCTGTTATTATAAAGGGATAATGAGTCTAAGTCACGTTTAGGGCTCGGTAGTTCTAGCGTTAAATAAAACTAAAACCGGTATTGGTCCGTTAAGGGTTAACTCTTTTGCTCGACTGAGAAATAGCTGTGCACTGAGACTTGGTCCCAGTAATGGATCCTCCGGATCTCGATCTACGTTTCGCAGGTAGCAACAACAACCTGATCGGCAGCCTGTCGGACAACCTGTCGAGCATGCTGACGGTGAACACGCAGAATCCGCCGTACTGCGTGTCCCCGGTGCCTCATTCGCCGAGTCCTATGGGGTTGTCGCCCCATTGGGGACTGTCCTCGTTGTCGTCCATGTTCTCGCCGCTGCCGTTGCACCACGCCTACCCGTACCCGCATCTTAATCATCTGCTGACGACGCAGCACGTGATGCACAACAATTCAACGATGCCTTCGCACACCCACGGATTACAGAATCACGCGTACACCGGCATCGGGCAGATGCACGCGAACATGCCTGTCGCTGGCCTACACGGCATGCACGGGGTGAACGGCAGCTTGTTGGCGGACAGAAAAGAGGGTAGCGGTAAGTGCGACCTTGAGAAATTAGTCTGACCAAAGACCATGGAGTCGGAAATCCTACGAGCGGTTCTGGTCTTCTAGAGCTTGGAATCCTACGCATAAAGGTTTTAAAATTTAGAAATTATCTGTTTCTCAAGATATAGATTTTACTTCTTTTATTCAATCATTTTAGCAGATGAAGAAGACTGTGTATCGATACTCCTCAATACTTTTAATCTTTTCGCTGCTCCAAATTGCAGCTACCCATTTCTGATGCAGTTAGGACAAAAATGGGTAGATCAAATGCAAAACTAAATGTAACTAAATGTAAAACTAAAGTCGACTATTTTATATTACTTCATAAAAATAACAAGAACGTGCTACCCACATTTTTAGCAATGTTTTTAATACTAGATTTACGGAATCCGTCAAAGTGACGGGTTTTATATTCTTTCATTTACAATTATTGTGATTGTAAAAATCGATTTATAGGAAATTTAACACATTTATTCCTCGGAACATATATTATAGTAAAAGCCTGTTAAAAATCTGGCTGAATATATTCTTGGTATTTTTATCAAATAATCCAATCTAGTGTTAAAATAATATATACCCAAAGAAATAATTTTGCTAAATAATTTCTCAAGCATGCATCCTTAGAGTCTTAATAATATTAAATTAAGACTATTAGAAATCTAGTATTAAAAATACTGTTGTATGGTTCCCAGCTCTGCGAAAAATGCAAGCCCATATACCAGTTTTCTCCAATTAGGTTTTCCGAATAGTATCATTCTGTATGTCTGTTTGCAGCCTACTCGTCGCTGAGCAGCGTCTCCAGTTCCCTGTCCAGTCCAGCCATCAGTCCTCGGAACGTGTCCCCGGTGAACCCCGCCGAAACCAGTCCGAATTTAGGTAGGCGTCAGTTTAGGTATAACCCTTTTAGCAACTTCGTTGCGGTTCTCTGACCGTTTTCGATTTCCGCAGATTTATCTGGCATGCTGTCCGAGCTGTCGGACCGACGAGCCCCTGGCTGCGAGAAGAAATCGTTGGAGATGGTGCAGCAGAATCTCGGTCCATTCGACTACGAGCAGAAGAAGCTGCTGGCAGCGAAGGCGATGCAATCGAAACCGACTCCCGGCGAGTACCGGGTCCCTACATCGGCCTGGTCCGGATACGGACTCAGCCAAACCATTCCTCCGATTACCGCCGCAGAACTGAACAAGGTAAATTAGCTCCTTCTTCAAAGAGAATTACCTTTCCGTATCTAAAAACACAGAAAACACATTCATTGTTAGATAGATTTGCTAAATCCACATTGTGATGGAAGTACAGAGAATATAGATATTTATTGTTAG
>CM052139.1:1647928-1664459 GCA_028454255.1 Halictus ligatus | reverse complement strand
AAATTCAAGTTAAAGTTAAAGTAGTATAAGAATTTCTCTTCATTTATGGTCTCCATAGAAATTCTTTCAAAATTTAATTAAATTATGAAATTCCCCTGAAATTGAAGTTAAAGTTGAAATAATATAAGAATTTCTCTGCATTTATTGTCTCCATAGAAATTATTTTAAAATTTAATTTAATCATGAAACTCCCCTGAAATTCAAGTTAAAGTTGAAATAATATAAGAATTTCTCTTCATTTATTGTCTCTGTAGAAATTCTTTTAAAATTTAATTTAATCTTGAAATTCCCCTGAAGTTTCAGTTAAGGTTGAAAGAATATAATAGTTTCTCTTAATTTATTCTCACTACAGCAATTCTTTTAAAATATACTTCAGTCAATTTCATCTAAAAATAAACGGTTAGCGGGTTCTCGGAATTTTCGGAAATCCCGACTTTTTCGGTAATCTCGAAATTTCCTGGCAGCCGAGTCGATCATTTTGGGTTCTCGCGCGCTCCTACCGTCGTCCGACCAATTCACATGGAATATAGATCATTCTGTGGTCCCGTCGGAATTAACAATGCGCGCGATGCGGTAACTTCGGATCGGCGTTAACGATTTGATTGCCGTACGACATTGAATTAGGCCACGGACAAGAGGAAACGCTGTAAGCACAGTTTGCCATAAATTTCGGGCGACGGTGTTTCGCAATTTTCGCGAACCTCCCGGTGTGTTCTCTTTGTGTTCCCTTATCCGGGCTTTTCCGAAGTGACTTATGAATACGGGAATTTGCATGAAAATGGCTGGCGAACACCCTCAGTATGTACACACTGAGACTCTCTCTACTCTGTACCGCTTTCGCTATACACGTTGCTTCACGTTGTTTGTTCGGCCAGGCCTGTTCACGTCGCACGAAGTGGACATGGCTACGTTCCCCTCGCTGACGGATAAGGATTTGTGCGAGATTGGCATAAACGCTTGGGGCGCGAGGCGCAAAATAATGCTGTTGATCGCTGGTACGTAAGTCCCGCTTTACTTGCTTCGATAATTAACCAACCCTTCGCACTCGGCGCTATTCTCATTCTAAAACGAAACTTTTCTTCCGTCTTAGAACATTTTCATTTTATTCGTACGAAACTGATCCGATTTAAATAATAACATATAATATTAATAATATTGCTTTATTCAGCCGTACGGCCGAGAATTGGACTCGGTTTACAATAATTACCACAAAATAACTATCTTATCCACGCATTCTCTCTCTCCCTCTCCCTCCCCTTCTCTCTCTGTCTCACCCATCCCTGACTACTGTACCTATATTCTGTCTATTCCTATTCTTATTCCGATTATTGCACAATTTCCTACTCTGTTATCTTTGGTTTACCTTTGGTTTATCTTTGAGTCTCTCTCTCTTTATAGAGGGAGAGAGAGAGAGTTTATCCAAGCCTTACATACCTATCCTTAAACTTAAGCCTTACACTACGCCCCCTCGCTCCCATCAACCCTCTTCCACCCTGCCCTACTCTGGACACCCTTTTCCGGTCGTCCACCATCCACTCTATTCTTTTCCTCTCTTCCCTTTCTCCATTCATCCACCTTTCTCATCCACCTTCCTCCTCCTTCATCTTCCACCACTTCCCGCATTCTCCCCTGCCACCCTTTTCCCTCATCTGCTCTCATAGACACTTCCCAGTCATGCTTCCCTGTCCCACTACACCCCCTGCATATTCTCCATTCCTGCTTCCTCCCTAACCTAAAAATTTCGTAATGTTACAAACATTTTGTAACATTTCTTTGTAATTTCTTTGAAATAATGCCACACAACGATTCCTAGCGGCGGTTCGGAGTCGCCGCTCGAGTGCGAGGGTTTAAAAAGATCAAGATAAGTGAGAAACAAAGTAAAAATGAAATCGCCGTTTGCAGAAATGAACAAACGGAGTAGTCCATTTTGCGGGAGCGCGGCCCCGGGAGCGGAGCGCAAGGCAACCGGCCCGACGGCCTCTGTTTCGCTGGATAATTGCAGTCTGGTGGACAGCAAATGGTAAGAACGCGGGACCAAGCATGAAACAACGTCCGGGTGTCCGGCAGATCATCGCGATGCTTCCCGGTCCTCCGGTAACACGGGTGCAACCAAAAACCAATAAATCATTCGGACTGTGGTACTTAACGGCTCGTACTGCGATCGGGGAGAAGGGCGCGTGCGCGCAGCGAGAATCGCTTTCCCCCCGAAAAAAAAACAAAAAACAAAAACAAGACACGAGAACGATCGAGAATCGAAAGCGCGAATCACCGCGGGCTTTACCACCCCCAACCCACCGAATATCGTCGGTGGGACCAGGAAGAAGAGTAATTCAGTAAGTTAATTCACGATTCTTATAGGCACCGGAAGAACAGCTCGAATTGATTCTTTCTTTTGTGACCGGGGACACCGTTTCTGCTCTTCCGTTCTACTATATATATATTTTTTTTTCATTTTTTTTTTTTTGATTTCGTTGTTGTTGGTGGTTCAATTGGTCTCGCCGTCCCCGGCACACTTCGGTCGGAAGGTGCCTTAGGTTAAGAAGCTCGTTAATTACTTTCGTTTCGTTAAGTTTTTTCTACGTTGATTAGCGTCGTGCTCCGTTTTCTCCGGTTCGGGAGCGTAAATTGGCGAGTCGATTCGAGGCGCGTCGCGTGGCACGTCGAGGATGCGTCCCCGTGTAGAAAAGAGGAAAGAGTCGCGAGGAGCCAATGCGGCCGCGATTCCGAAAGACCTGGGGAGACGAGACGAGGGTTTCTATTTTTCTTTTTTCTTTTCTTACTCGACGCGTTCGATGTTCACGCGCGCGACGGGCGAGAAAGAGAGAGAGAGAGGGAGGGAGAGAGAGAGAGAGAGATACTTCCGCCGCGCGTTCAGCGTGCTTTCACACACCTAGCCAAGTTAAAATATTTAATCTCGACTAAGCTCGAATTTCGACGGCCGGCCGTAATCTCGCGGGCCCCGCGTGCGTTCGCGCCGAACGCGAGCCTTCGGCCGCGAGTTTCGAGTTTTACAAAGTAACAAAGTATTTATTATTCACTCGCGAGAGACGCTGAACGCGCGAGCCGACGCGACCCGACCGCGAGAGGAGACCAAACAAAAAGGCAAAAAACAAAAAACACAAAAAACTCTTTCCTGCAAAAGGGAGTCGAACGGAAGTCGCGCGTTCCCCTCCACGCCCCCACCCCAGCCCACCCACCCTCTGCCAGCACGCGGTTCTCCAAAACCGGAAAAGAATAATTGTACCCGCGCGACAACAAAAGGAAAACACAACAAACTCGCAAATTTTCCCACACGCGATCGAGGAAAAAATTCGTCTTTTGGTTCGTTCGCACGCGGCAGCGATTTTTACGAAGCTAAGATATCTCGCTCGGTATATACATATATAAATTATTGATGTTTTAAACACTTTTTTTTTCTTTTTTTTTTTCGTCGTCCGCCCGCACAAATGCAACAGAATGAGAACGGTTAGGCAAAAAAACGAGCTCTCTCACACGCTGAGCCGACACACACCGACAAACCGACAAAAACCGGACCAACACATTTCAGGGAACAGACGCGTTCACGCTAGATTCCGCGAACGCGAAAAACTTGTACGTTCGTTGATTCACATCGTGTGTGTGCGCGTGCGTGTGTATGCGTATGTGTGTGTATGTACGTGCGCGTGCACGTGTGTGTTGCGTGAGTGTGTGTGTGCGTGTGTGTGTGTTGTGTGCGTGCATGCCCGTGTCGGGGAATAGAAAATCGTTCGTCACACGATGTACATTAATTCTAATATCGATCGAGTACGATCGAGTCCGAGATGGATACGTCGCGGCCCGAGCTTAACCCGAAAGTGCCTAGCGAACAATTTTACCGCTGAAAGTTCTTGACTAAGTCTTTTGTGAAGTCTTTTTAAGCATAAATTATTATTTTCTTGGCGAAGCGCAACGCGTCCCGTGTGCTCGTGAATGATCGGGAGAAAGAGAGATAGATAGATAGATAGAGATATAGAGAGAGAGAAACGAGTAGTGCTGCGTGGTTTTCTATACGCGTGTGTCGTCGTTGAGACAAAGGCTGTTCGATCGTCCCTGTTCCCTCGTGTTCGTTTATAACGGTGATCGTGTATCATGATTAATAACGTTCGAGCGTGCGTCGTCGTTCGATCGTTTGCGACGCGCTCGGCCAATCCGGATTCCGGCCCCGCCGAAAATGATCGTTTCCGTTTCTTTCGGCGATCACGGTCGAAACGTCGACGAAGGCGCGCGCGCCATTTCACCGCTCTCCGATCGTCCGTTCGCCCCAAGGCGCGAACACGCTGGCGGACAACTTGCGGAACGCGCGAACGCCTCCGAAATGGCGGCAACCTAACCGAAACGGTAACTCGCCGAAACATGGTACCTGTCGCAGGTCGCTCGCCAGCGTGTTCGCGTCCTTAGCAACTTCGAGACTTTTTACTCTGCGATAGTTGAACGGTCGAACTGCGCTCTCGGTTGGCGGTCACCCCGAAGAAGCGGGTTGTCGTCGCGACGGTTTCATCCTCTTATGGCGCGCGCGCCTTTGAATCGCACGGGAAATCCCCTGATCGATGGGTCAGGACGGATCGATCGATCGGGATTTCGCTGAATTTTCTAGTTAGACAAATAGATAGATAGATAAATATATATCACTGTTCTTCGATGTTCCTATCTAATATTATATATACACACACACATATATATATATATATGTATATATATATCTATACGAATATGTTGATTTTTGCACGAATTAGCGAATAAACTAGCAGTCACACGAGAGTTAAAATTTACGAGAAAAGGAGAAAAAAGATAGTGGAGAGAGAGAGAGAGACAGAGTGAAGAGAATAAAGCGTACGACAAGATTCGAATATCCATAGCGATGTCGGACATCGACGAACGTGTTCGATATTTTATCCGGAACGGTGTTCCTCGCGTGTCCGCGTGCTCGAGTTTCCGTCGACGTAGGAAAGGTGAAGAGGAAAGTGTGTACAGCTCGATCATGTGATCCGACAAGCTTTGTCGCTGCCAGTGCCTGTGTAGAGAAGCGTCGGAGTATAGACGGTCTTATCGCGATCAACGAATCTTAGTATTACAAGGAAAACAAAAAGAAAAAAAAGAAAGAAAGAAAATAACGGCGAACGGGACGCGCGCACGGTGTGTGTACAGCCGTGAATTATCTCAGGTGTGTTCGCGAGCCTAACGCGAACGCGACGATGTAGGGAGAAGTTTGGAGGTGCGAAAAAAGAGAGAGAGAGAAAAAAAAAAGAAAAACAGAACCACACGCATACACACACACACACGCGCGCGCACGCACACACTACATAGAAAACAACACATTCCAGTGTCGGAGACACGGGACGCGCGTCGACGGGAACGCGTGTCCCGCAGATGATGAAAGAGACGACTTTCGTCGGTTCGAGTCGAATCGAATCGAATCGAGTCGAATCGGATCGGATCGGATCGGATCGAGAGAGGGACGTTTCCCGGCGATCGAATCGGACAGGACCGCGTTGCCAAACGAATTTAACGAGAGAGCAACGCGTATCGTCGCGTATCGCGTTCGATGTACGAAAATGGGAAATCGTTTTACGATAACGCGGCATCATGATATTTTTGTACGGTAATCTAGAGTAATTTCCGATAAGCGACGGATGTATAGCACACCCGAACGAACCATTTATCGTTTGTTTCGTAAGGAACGTTGAGAAAGATTGAAATGTTGTATCCAAGCGAATAAAGAAGATTTTGTATTGCTATTTTTTAATAAAACAAGAATGGTATCTCTATGCACACGCAACGAAACGAACGCATCGAGGCCGTACGAACGGTCAACTTTATCATTCCGATCCATTGATCGTCGTTCCCGGGAACGACATTGTTAATCTCTTCAGACCGAGAAACTTTAACTCTTGCTAGAAGAGAGTACTCAAGTCCGATTAGTCAGAATAGGATCATCATTGTTTACAGAGAATGACGAGCCGCGTCGATCGATGCACTCAAAAACATATGGTTCCATTTAAAAGCAATAAAGTTGACCTTCGTACGTCCTCCACGCCTCCACCGATAATAAAACTATTGAAATCATGTCCCGATACCCTGCAACTTTTTCGTTTGAAACACTTTCCAGTGTCATAAATCATTTTTGAGATATTTGAGGCGGTTCATTTAATTAGCTCTATTAACAGCTTGCACTCGAAGCCATTTTAACTGTAAAACTAAACGTTTCTTCCGATCCAGAATATTTCCCTTCTATATAGTAGGTCTGCCAGAAAGTTCGTTTTTGAATTGAAAGAAAATAACACAATTTTCATACATTTAATAATATTTATTGTAGAATATACTTTCCATCGTTTTAGAAGACTACATGTGTGTAGTACTCAATTCCGATGTATCCAGTTCGTAATACAAAATAGATTAATTATTATTTACAGAGAATGGCGAGCCGCGTCGATCGATGCACTCAAAAACAAATGGTTCCATTTAAAAGCAATAAAATTGACCTTCGTACGTCCTCCACGCCTCCACCGACAATAAAACTATTGAAATCATGTCCCGATACCCTGCAACTTTTTCGTTTGAAACATTTTCCAGTGTCATAAATCATTTTCGAGAGACATTCGAGGCGGTTCATTTAATTAGTTCTATTAACCCTTCGCACTCGAAGCCATTTTAACTGTAAAACGCGTGTCTGCCGGAAAGTTCTGTCCGTTTTCGAATTGAAAGAAGATAACACGATTTTCATACATTTAATAATATCTATTGTAGAATATACTTTCCATCGTTTTAGGAGAGTACACGTGTGTAAATGCAATGATAACCTGATACCTAATATATCTTTTCATGCTATAAGATGGTGCAATTTGCTCGTCGAGTACTGAAATGTTTAGTAATTTAGAGTACACGTGTGTAAATGCAATGATAACCTAATACCTAATATATCTTTTCATGCTATAAGATGGTGCAATTTGCTCGTCGAGTACTGAAATCTTTAGTAATTTATCAAATACGAACAAATTTCATAACGTACAAAATATTTCGAATAATGATACTACAATTCTTAGTGGCGCCTTACAGTCGCCATTCGAGTGCTAAGAGTTACCTATGAACAGAAGAAACGAGTGTGTGGAACGGCCATTATAAAACCAAGACCGATTCCAAGCCGCGAATAAATAAAGATTACGATTATCACAGAGCGCGATCCACGAGTCGCTACGACTCGTAGATCCTCGCGTCCTCGACGCGTAGTTTGGTGCCGCACTCGGTGCAGAGAAACTGATCGGTGGCTGCGAAATGGGCCATCAGACAGTAGTAGCAGAATACGTGCTCGCAGCCCGAGTGCATGGGCATCACGGGGGGCTCGTTGCAGTAGGCGCATCTCGTGACCGCGGTCATGGTCGGCAGGGCTCTGACCGGGTTGCTGCGACTTCCGGTTAGAAGTCGTTTGGCCTGGTGTTTCCAGTAGTGGAAGTTGATCATGGGCAGACCGACGGTGAACAGCTCCATCAGGCCGTGCCAGAGGAGCTCCCTGGTCATGTACGAGTAGCCGATGTTCCTCGGCTTGTGGGTGGTCGTCGAGCGGCTCGAGATCCCCAACAGGTACTCGATCAGGCTGGGCTGGGTGCCGCGGTGCAGAAACACCAGCAGATTGATAAACTCGAGCAGCCTCGCGGCGTCCGCGATACGATCGAAACGGAGAGCGAGCCGCCTCGCGCGATCGTCCCCGCTGCTGTCGATCTTATCGCGAACGTACGCCGGCAACACGGTCAAAATCAAGTAGAGGACAGACTTCGCGCGGTCGATGTTTTCGTAATGCAGGTTGAGCAGCTGCTGGCCAAAGGTCGAGCTCCCGCGGCACAACGAGAACCTCCACACGAGGAACTTGAGGAGGCCGTCGATTTCCGGCTGCCAACGATCGATCCCCTCCACCGGACGGTACTCCGTGATCCGTTTCACCTGGCCCCGCAACACCTTGTAGATCTCGCCGTCCAGCTGGGCCGCGTCGATCTGATTGATCCGCGACACGTACGGCGCGGACGGCATGCTCGCTGAAACACGCAATCGCAAAATCTGCGGCTCGTGGCTTCTGGCAAAATAGTACTCGGATGCGACTCGGTCTTCGCAAATGAACGCAATTTGCAATTCGTTGACAGAGTATGGTAATTAGAAGAGTGTTTGCCTCGATCGATGTAGGCTCCGTTCAGGGAAAAATTCTGAACAACCGAACGCGTGGCTTTCGTTACGAGAACGAACGCGCTATGATAATGGTACATTGTTGAAAAGAAATCACGTAGACGAAGTCCGGCACGGTAGATAAAAGGTCGAGGACTAAGGTTACGTATGACAGAAATTAATGTTCTCAGATTTAGGTATGTATTCTGGTCAAATGTATACGGCGACACGCTTAATCGATCGAAGTGCCCTTCGAAGCGGAATAGCTTTTTTTAAAATTAGACTCGATGACTCGAGTTTTAGCGAGAAATCGCAAACATTGTGCTGCGCTGTTCGATTTGAAAGTTTGTCGAACGCGCGGCCCGCCGAACGGAATCAGCTGACGCGTCTGACCATGACTCGCCGGTTCTACTTGCCGGAAATAATGCACGCGAGTTTCGAGATAAATACACGTGTACGGACTAATAATTTTCGTTGGAATTGTCATCTGGAAGAGAACTATTAATCTAATTTTAGACATATCCGTGCAAAGAAAATGTACTTCTTTAATTTATTATTTCGCGGTATATCTTGAGGTGACGGTGGAGCAGAGAACGTTCCAGACGGTAGATAGAGAGAGAAAGAGAGAGAGAGAGAGAAAGAGAGATAGGAAAGACAGATGAAAAGATTTGTAGAGACGTGGGGGAAAGACAGAAAAAAGTTGTGTCACACACACAAAACGTGAACCTCCGTAACAAAGAATCGTTGGTAAAAGGGAATTGTCACTCGGAGAATAAACTTTAAATGTCGTTTCTCCTTTTCAGGTAAAGCGTTTTTGTATATAATGTGACTAACTTAAATAATATTTATTTGAACCAAATTGAAATCTCCCTTTCAGAGCAACGCACACGAGTGCTACTTCTTTTGCCAATTTCCAAGATAATGATAGAAAGATCTGATATTCATTATGGAAATTTATTAACGGAGATCTTGTAGGTAACATTTCAATAGTACATTTGACGCGGAATTTTGACAGATGATCACAACTATACAGAAATGTATTGTTCGATTACTATAATCACTAGACAGCGAGTTTTATGCATTCATGACAAAAATGGGTAAGCCGAATTTAAAGCTGCAGACATATTAAAAAGATTTAAGGCCACCAGCCCATTGGTTTTAGCTTGCTAAAATAATTAGCCAGTTAACTGTGGAGTTTAGTTTGTAAAACCCCTCACCGGGCGGAATTAAAATCTTTTTAATGAATAATTATTCATTAAGGTTAACTGCGCCGCAATAGAGTTTCGGACAGACGAGTATACTCGTCAATAACAGTTAACTGGTTGAAAGAAGAAGGAAACTTTTATTTCGCTCCTGTGCCCTGCGATCAATGCAAATACTTCTTGTTTCGCATGAAGATCCGCAGTCTAATAATTATCGCATGTGGCGAACGAAAGTAAATTAAACTTGAGCGCAGCTGGGATAATTATCGAGGCATCACCGCGGTTCGTCGGCCTCCCGGAGTTGTTTACGTTCAAGGTAGTTTATCAGTTATCGTACAGTTCGTATCAAACATCCCAGACATCGCGTTATACCTGCGTTTTCAAAGGACGAATCGATAGGAAAGATCGATGCGGTCGTACATCGAGAGGGCACCCGGTCGGTCGTCGACGGGTCGATTCCTCGAAGGATGAACCAGCTGCCGTGCTTGCGGACAACGCGATCGAGCCAGAACTGAGACCGCGGAAAGCTAGGTTAGGTTAACGAGGATGGCGCTTCGATCGAGGCGGCGCACAGTGAGGGCAATTTGGACAAAATCGGATTCAAAATCAGAAAACTTTCGATAGAAATGAGTTAGAGCGATGAAAATTTTTTAAAATTGAAGCTGAAACTTTGTAGAATATGGGAAAAATAGGGAGATTATTACCAGCCAATCATTTCAACGGAAAAATGATTTCATTAGTTTTTGTCACACAAAACTCTATTTTCTGCAAAATCCTGAGATGGTAGACTAATTTTCAGACCGGATTTGAAATCAGCGTGAAAAATCTATGGGAAACGATGTATAGCATGTTAGAAAAAAATGTTCTCCGCGCGTGGTATTGGAAGAAGCCAAGTTTTCTTGAATCTCTGCAAGTTCAACGAATTTTCTCTATGTTAAAAAACGTTCGTATCAGAATCTCCGTACTTTTACTATATTCTACAAAGTTTCAGCTTCAATTTAAAAAGAAATTCATCGCTCTACCTCGATCTTATCGAAAGTTCTTGGACTTTGAATCCGATTTTGTCCAAATTGCCCACTGTGTGCGGTACGCGGCAATACAATATTATCTATCATTGTATGTTCTATCATTATTTTCTATATTTTCTATTTTTCCCATATTCTACAAAGTTTGGGCTTCAATTTAAAACAAATTTCATCGCTCTACCTCAAGCCTATCGAAAGTTCCTTAATTTTAAATCCGATTTTGTCCAAATCGCCGAGTGTGGCGGCGTGCGTGGTTCGGCGATGTTCCGCGAGGAGTCGCGTCGAGCGGCGACGATAGCCGAGTCTCGCCGAGCCGCGGCGTCGAGAGCGGTCGCTCGCGGTGGCGCTCGGTCGGTCTCGGGCTTGTTCGGCGCGGCTCGAGGGCCGAGCCGAGTCGACTCGGGACTCGGGGCTTCGACGGGTGTCCTCTGTAGGAAGCGGAGGAGGCATATCGCCGACCGCGACGCGCAGCTCTTCGATTTCGAATATATCGGGATTCCCGCAGTGAAGGAATCGCAGTCGCGGGGCGTGCGCGCGCGCGACCGCCCTCTGTGTTCTACCGTTACCCTCGGAAATCACGTGGAAAAGAGAAAAAGAGGAAAGCGAGCGATTCTCAGATCGAGTCTCCCCGCGAAACGAGCGCCGAAAGAGAGCCGAACAGAGAGAGAGAGAGAGACAGAGAGCGAGAGAGCGAGAGAGAGAGAGCGAGAGAGCGAGAGGAGAGAGAGGTATATTCGGGCGGGTGTCGCTCGTTGTCAGTCGTCGTGGTCAAGAGAGGGTTCGCGCGGTGACCAGCGCGAGTGCAGCAGCCGAGCGAGACCGACGTCGAAACCGGGAGACACATAGACTAGAGAAAGAGACGAAGAGAGAGAGAGAGAGAGAGAGTGTGTCTCTGTGTGTGCGCGCCCGCGCGTCCGCGTGTGTGTATGTGTGCGTCCGTGTGAGTGCGTGCGCTCGAGAGAAAGAGAGAGACAGACCGATACGTTAGAGGCGAACAGACAGACAGACAGACAGACAGACAGACAGACAGACAGAGAGACAGACACAGAGGAGCGCGAGCGAGAGTCGGAGCAGCGCAGGCCAGCCGTGCGCCGATTTGAGGTTAGCTCGGGGGACAGCTGTCGTGTACGAACGAGAAGCCGACCCGACTCGACTCCGAACCTCTCGGGGCCCGCGTCCTATCGCGTCCTATCGCGTTTCGGGCTCCATGTTGCCGCTGGTGGAATGACGTCATCGAGTGTTGGTGCTTCGACAGTGGGCCGCTCTATCCTCGCCCGTACCATCATCACAGTTCGACGATCATGTTTTCGTGATAAATTCTGAGGTTTCGTTATTGGTGCGCGCGGACGGTGAACCGAGTGAACCCGACGTTTCGAGGTCGCCGACTAACGCTGCCGTCCGTGGCCTGCCACGCATCCATCCACCATCCCAGGTGAGTACTCCAAATTATATAATGTTCGTCTTTTTTCTCTCTTTCTCTCTCTATACATATATATATATGTATATGTACATATATATATATATATATATGTGTCTCTTTCTGTCTAACTGTCCGTGAATCCAGCCATCGCCGTCACCGCTGCCGCCGCCGCCGCCGCGAACCAACGGTCTCTCGGATCATCGATCCGCCAACTGACAGGTTAACCTCCGATCCGACGTCGTCAATTCTCTCTCTCTCTCTCTCTTTCTCTTTCTCTCTCTCTCTATCTCTCTCTTTCTGTCTACTTTCGTTCGACACGCACACGGAGGGAGAAAGAGAGAGCGCACACACAAGCTCGCTCGGTCTCTTTCTCTCTCTCTCTCTCTCTCGCTCGCTCGCCCTTTTCGATTCGGTCCCGTCTCTCGTTCTCTTTCCGGTTCTCGGGCGACGGGCATATTTCGTCGACGGGAAAACCGACAGATTCGTAACCTGTTATGGTGCGGCGCGGCGCGAGCGAGCCGTGCATCGCCTTAAAACGCATCGCCGGCCGGGTGCCAGCGGCACACACGCGTTATTTTCGCTTTCGCGTTCGGCCACTTGTTCGCGACCACCTTTCGTCTCCCGATCGTCTCTTTCCCTCGCCGCGTTCCCGGTCGCGGAGGAGCGTTGCGGGAAAACCGCGTTCGAGCTCCCTTTATTTGGACGGGCGGGAGACCGGCACCGATACGCGAACGCGATCGATATCCGAGGCGCTTCCATTTAACCGTGCGCTCGCTCCCGTGTGTCGTTAACCTATCCGCGCCGCGCCGCCGGATCGGTCCACCTAACCGGAATCTGCTTTCCAGGATTTTGCACTCGTTTCTTCCGCCCGTCTGCAAGCATTCTTTCCGCGTTACCCCTTCTCGTCTTTCTTGTT
Source organism: Halictus ligatus (assembly GCA_028454255.1). Taxonomy (NCBI): domain Eukaryota; kingdom Metazoa; phylum Arthropoda; class Insecta; order Hymenoptera; family Halictidae; genus Halictus; species Halictus ligatus. Next base: position 1,651,730 of record CM052139.1, on the reverse strand, counting down.
TCCTGCGTTCCGATAACCAACCCCCCGCCGTCTGCTCTGCTGCCTTTTCTCCCGTGTTTCTCGAGCAACCTCGATTTATCGTGCGCTGCCGCGAAATCTGGCTCGCGTGTCGATCGCGACGCGCGTGACGACTGGGCGTGGCGAGGAAAAATTTCGCTGGTGCACGTGTCTTCGCCGGATCGAACGCCACGAGCCACCGGACTCTCGCGCTCTTCGGCCCGGCGAGGAAATCCCCGCTAACCAGCCCCCGATCGATCGCGATCCGTCCGCGAGATCCCACATTTTCCTCGCTCCGAATCGACGGACGGTCGCTGCGAACGTTCGCCCGGGTTCCCGTCGCCGGTGTTCCATCGATACGTTGCAAATGTATTAATCTCGGTATTAAAATCGAAAGTATCAATCTCCAGTCTGCTCGGTGACGTCCGAACGACTGATCGACCAGATGATCTTCGCGATCGTTCGATACTCCGTTGCTAGAAGAAACACGCGTGGAATGAATATAGAACTGTGAGAACGTCCCCGTGAATTTGAGAACGCTTTTGTGTACTGATTTCACAGAAGACACAGAAGAGAATTAGCGAGAGAAGGAATACTCGTTTAAATTCTGTTTCTTCCGAGTAGATTTCGGGCGATTTTTATTTTGATCTGATTTTTATTTGGTCCGATCATTATCGGAATCCGCGAGGGTAGAGTCTGCGGAGAGAGGAGCTTTTTGGATCGCGAACCGGAGGCCGGTCCCCGGGTCCTTCGAACGAAGTCGAGGCCTTTCGGGACCGCTTGTCGTTCCTGCGAAAAGCGCGAAAGACACCCGGACACCCGTTCGTTTGATCGTACCGTGCTGCCATCTCGTGTTTTCGCGTTTTCCCGTATCGTGACCCCGCGGAACGGGGTCACGCGCACCTAGCCGCTCTTCCCGACGGTTTATCGCGTCCTCCGTCCTCCAGACGGAATTCCATTTTCCTCGCGACCGGGGACGATCTCGCCGGTGAAAATTCCGATGCCAGGTTCGGGAATCGAGGTTCCGGTGAATCGACGACGTATTGCTACTCGTCTGCTCGACGGTTTCCCGGAAAGAGCGGGGACGCGACGGCGTCGGCGGCGGCGTCGGCGTCAGCGGCGGCGGTCAGTCCGCGGACGGAAGCCGGCGCGTCGTCGTCGCGAGACAGCTCGAAAGCGGAAAGAAGACGGTCGGGCATTGTTGACCGACGGACAAAATGCTCGGGAAAGTCAAGTTTTGCCCCGGCAGGGTAGGTGGTGGCGCGAGGCGTGGCGAAGTATTGATCGCCGTTGCGATTTCCCTCGGTTCTCCACCCCCGCCGACCAACGTCATCCACCGTTTCGAGCCCTCTCGCTCGGCCCGTCTCCGTGACGCGTGCGCCCGCGCGCTCTTCCCCCCCCCGCTTCGTCCCTCTACCCCCTCGTTCCCCCCCCCCCTCTCTCTCTCTGTCTCTCTTGTGGCTCTCTCGTTGCCTCTCACGCTCGACCCACCTTCTTCACCCTTCGGCTCGTCCCTCCGCTACCGTTATCGTTGCTACTTTCACCTCCGTACCTACCTTCGCTATTGCCACCGACATTCGCCCTTCGCTCCGGCCATCGAATCTGCTCTCTCTCTCGCTCTATCCAACCTGGAGAGCCGGAGGCTCTCTCTCCTGGAGAGCCGGAGGCTCTCTCTCTCTCTCCCTCCTGCCCCGCTCTGTTCTACTCCCGTCTACCCGGGCCTACTCACCCCTGCGCGAGCACACCACCTTCCCATTCGCGTCTCGCTAGTCACGCGGTCTTTTAACTACCCTTTACTCGTGTCGCTGTCTCTCCCCCGTGCCCCCAAGACCCGCTGCGTTGTCGCGAAAATCAATCAACCTTACGAAAACCGAGATTCGCTGCCCTTTCGAGCGTCTCCTCTGACCGGGCGAAACCCGCCGGATCTCAACCCCCGTTTCGAACCAACTCGAGATTCGTCCCCGTTGGTATCCAGTGGACGAGATAGTAAAGGATCGATACGCTCGAAAGATAAACAATCGGATCACGGAATTCTGAACTCTGATTCGGAAAACTGCGCCGCGACGGGAGACGATCGATCGCTTCATCGAAATACTCGGGTTGTCGCGTTTCTCGTTCGGACGATCTTCTTTTTGTATGTCACAACTGATTCCGTGGTACGATCCACCGCGGTACTAGCACTCGAATGGCGACTAAAAGTTGTATCTTTGTTCGGTACATTTTTTACATTATTGCGTTTGTTTGTGTTTCATTGATCCGTCTGCTTTTTGCAATTGATCCGAAGAATTTTTATTTTGTCAAAAGAGTAGAACGGGTACAGATATACATTTACAGGTTGCGAATCTTTATGGAAAATTTACCGGACCAATTGTGGAAACTAAAAAGTTCCTCAATGATGTTTATAAACTACCACTTCATTTTTTTTTTGAGGCTGAATACTGCTCTAAATTGCATCTACTCACTTTCGTGTCATGACTGCTTAAAGTCCGCAGTGTACGCATTTAATATTGGAAAATGGGAAATGATGTGCGACATGAAGGAATCATCGGTACAAGATCAATGATGAAGCCCCATTTCTTGACCGCGATGCCGAAATAAATGTCTACATATATAGCTCACCCTTCGACCCAATAATTCGATTTGTCCGTGTAATAATAATACAGTGAATTCTCGTTACGGGTCAGTGCGAACCTCTCAATTTGGAGTCAGTGGAACATGGTATCGTCGAAAGACATTTCCTCAGTCTTCTTGTCACTATCGCTTATTAGTTACAGGCTCTTGTGACTCGTAGACGGATATGACTCTTATGTTTCCAGTGTATTCCAAATGTGACGCTCGGCGACCACCTCGGATTTCGTCTAAGAGTCAGGAAGACACAACTGACTCGTAACGAGAATTCACTGTACAATGTACGGATCCGTCGATTCGAGGCAAGGGTCGGTCGAGGTTAATTGATCAAATTCTGTCCTCTCCAATCATCCACTCGCCCGCGTGCCGAAATAAATATCTGCATATATACATATATAGCTCACGCTTCGACCCAATAATTCGATTTGTCCGTGTAATAATAATACAGTGAATTCTCGTTACGAGTCAGTGCGAACCTAGCAATTTGGAGTCAGTGGCACATTGTATTGTCGAAAGACATTTTCTCCGTCTTCTTGTCACTATCGCTTATTAGTCATAGGCTCTTGTGACTCTTAGGTTTCCTGCGCATTTCAAATGCGACGCTCGGCGACCACCTCGGATTCCTTCTAAGAGTCAGGAAGACACAACTGACTCGTAACGAGAATTCACTGTACAATGTAGGGATCCGTCGATTCGACGCAAGGGTCGGTCGAGGTTAATTGATCAAATTCTGTCCTCTCCAATCATCCACTTGCCCGCGTTCGATTCCGCGCGACCACCTCGTTAATCCTCGCATATCGATTGACATAACCGACGAGTTTCGATAACAGAGCTCGGACCAGAAGTCTCGTAGCGTCGAAGGCCTCCGGTATCGCGCGCTTCTCGAAGTTTCGCCGAAGTTATGCGAGGAAGTTCCTCGTGCTAACGTAACGCTCTCGAGTCGCGAGGAAAGTCGAGACGGGTTCCCTCGATACGCCGGGTAACCGATACTCGCGGCACGGAAATCGCAAACGGGCATCCCTTTTCCTGATCGTGGCTCCGTGATCTATCGACTTTGTTTTTTCCTTCTGTTGCCCCCATGGGGCAGGACGCCTCGCAGACAGGAAATTAACTGCAGCTTCCTTCCGGCGTCCGTTCGTTCTTATATTCCGTGCCTTCGCAGCGCCATTTAATCCGT
>CM052139.1:1606818-1618872 GCA_028454255.1 Halictus ligatus | reverse complement strand
ATTATTAGACGATTGCAAGCGTTCTTGGGCGATTTGAAAATAAAACAGAATTACATTGTAAAATAGTTATTGGACTGCGGATCTGAATAGACCTTTATGTTCTTTCTTAGTATGTTCAGCTGATTGAGAGTGATATATTATGTTGAAATTTTTCTGATATTTTTCCTGCTTAAAATTATAGCTATTGAGTTCTGTCATAGATCCATAAAATCCGCAGTCTAATAATTATTAATCTAAATTGCTAAACCAATAATTGGTTCTAACCAAGTGCTTCGAACCAGTGCTTCTATTAGACCCGAAACATAATTCATAATTAGACCGCGGATCCGAATAGAAATTTATTTTCTTTCTTAGTATGTTCAGCAGATTGAGAGTAATATATTATCTTGAAATTTTTCTGATATTTTTCCTGCTTAAAATTACACCCATTGATTTCTCTCATAAATCCCTAAAATCCGCAGTCTAATAATTATTAATCTAAATTGCTAAACCAATAACTGGTTCTAACCAAGTGCTTCGAACCAGTGCTTCTATAGGACCCGAAACATAATTAATAATTACACTGCGGATTTTATGCATTTATAACAAAAATGGATAGGCGTATTTAAAAACAGTAAAAATACTAAAACAATTTTAAAATACTGTTACACTATTTCCAACCCATTAAACATATCAAGAAAGACCACCAAATTTCTCTTTCACTCCAGTCTGTATTAACTCGTTTAAAGAATCTGTATCTTGCCTAGGATCCGCAGTCAAATTGTGCCTAACGCAGAAAACGTTCATTTCGCATAAAGATCCGCACGGTCTGTTCGTAATTAACGAGCATCGTTAAGGACACAGCAGGCGTTCTCCATTTCCCAAGACGCGCAGTTCAATCTAGTAGATCTAAATTAGCAAGCTCCTCTCGTGTCCAAGTTAGCCCGATAGCAATAATTCCGCGAGGCGCGGGGTAACGAGGCGGTGGACGAACGATTAGGCTATCACGATCTGACGTTTGCGATCCCTCGAGCACAGGTGATCCTGGGCATGGGCTACAAGGAGAACGTGGACATCTGGTCGGTCGGGTGCATCATGGGCGAGATGATACGGGGCGGAGTGCTCTTTCCCGGCACGGACCACATCGACCAGTGGAACAAAATAATTGGTACGTCTGTTCCACACCGTTCCATTGCAAATTCCATTGCAAATTTCATTGCAAATGAACTCGGTGCCGATCCCCCCCGAGCAACTACACGTGCCGCCAATTCTTTCGACAATCTACTCGGTTCGTGGGGACCAAAAATGAATTTCACCAAACTTTCGAAGCAACATCGATTGCAGGGTGTCTTCGAACCTGAAGATCGACTGTCTGGAACGCCACGAAGAGCGGGGCGAAAGTTCAGACAGGTGCTCCGCGACCGCTGTGCCGCGAGGTGACCTTGGGCGCGCCGCGATTAATATTTTAATCTAATGAAAACCTATTTGTTAGGGCGAGGACAAATTATACAAAGAAATATTCGAGCCAGATATTTGGTCCATTGACACCGTGCACATTACAAATATCTTTTGCATCACAATAACCTGAAGAGATCTTTAGGTGTTCTTACTTAAACGGACCACCCTGTATTTCGAGAGATGGGTGGTTAAGAGATCGGAAACTTTACTTGGGAAATAGTAGCATATAGAATCATTTCAGCTCGCTGTTCGTTCGGTGTTACACTCTTCACCTCGCGCTCGACACTGCCGCTTCTTTTTCCCAAAACGACAGTTGACCTTTCTTTGACCTGAGCCGCTAAAAACCGTTGGCCACTGTGCCCCTCAAAATAATTGCCAGCTAGCCTTCTGTTTGGAGCCTCTCAGGTACTCCAATTTTTTGGGAAAGCTCACCGTCTTCTCCTCCTGGCGGCCATGTGCAATTTCCGTGGCCCTCGGGTCGAAGATCTGTGTGCCTCCTTTCTTTCTCTCTCTCTCTCTCTCCCTCTCTCTCTATCTATCTATCTCCTACATATTATTGTAATTTATGTATTTTCGCAAGATTTTGCTTGAGGGGCGCCGCGGGACAGTCGCGTAAACGTTGGCGTGCCGTGGAGGACAAAAGGTCGCGGAGCACTGATTTAGGCTACGGTTGGGATTACATGGAAAGGCACCGGGGGACTTGCACACCTAATATTTTCTCCCCCTCTCTCTCTCTCTCTCTCTTTCTCTTTCTCCCTGCTTTCCGCAAACTCTTCCGGAGAGAAACGTGTACAAAGCAGCTCGAATTTGCAGAACAACTGGGAACGCCGGCGCAGGAGTTCATGCAGCGGCTGCAGCCGACCGTGAGGAATTACGTGGAGAACAGGCCGCGATATCCTGGTTACCCGTTCGACAGGCTATTCCCGGACGTGCTGTTCCCGTCGGACTCCTCGGAGCACAATAGATTAAAAGGTGAGTAGGTCGACGAGCGACGAGCATCGATCGCCGCGAGAACTAGGCGGAAACTGCGCGGAAACCGGCGTTGCACCCGGAGCCGGTGCCGTGTCGTCTTCCACTCGCTCTTTCCCGCCGCCGCACAGGCAATTTGGACAAAATCGGATTCGAAATCAAGGAACTTTAAAGATTTCATTAGTTCAGATTTGAAATCAGCGTGAACAAATCTATGGGAAATTTTCTTGAGTTTCTGCACGTCTAACGAATTTTCTCAAGGTTAAGAAACGTTCGCACCACAATCTCCCTATTTTTCCCGTATTCTACAAAGTTTGAGCTTTAGTTTGAAAAAGAATTCATCGCTCCACCTCATTTCTATCGAAAGTTCTTTGATTTTGAATCCGGTTTGGTCCAAATTGCCCACTGTGCGCCGCAACAGTGGTCCCAAAGCCGGAAAACGTGGCCAAAACCTGAAACATAAACTTTCAGCTAGGTGAATTTTAAGTATGGGACTCTAAGAGTGTTTCTAACTGGGGGTAAACAGCAAAAAGGCCGTTTTTTAATACCTGAGTATAGTCCGAACTTCGAGTTCATTTAGACCAAACCTTTTCAAGCTTGTGAAGCACATTGCGAATTTCGAGTGCACATTGTACAAATTCTGTTGAAACGTTTCGATTTTATTTGACGGATGCACGATTCTAATTTCAAGTTCAGATTCGTGATCCAGCCACCCCAAAAACGACCTAATACCAATTTTCCAGCGGAACCAATCATTTTTTAATAAGTCTCGAGGTTTTGACCACGTTTTGGCGATTTGGGACCACTGTGTGTGTCTCGTTAAATTGCACTGGTTCACGCGTTCTTGTGGGAACGTGGTTCCCTTTCGTTTTTCAGCCAGCCAAGCCAGGGATCTATTGTCGCGCATGCTCGTGATCGACCCCGAGCGACGCATCTCCGTCGACGACGCTCTGCTCCACAATTACATAAACGTGTGGTACGACGAGGGCGAAGTCAACGCCGTAAGTGTCCACGCCGAGCGAAAACGCGACAGCTAAACCGGGCCTCGCGGTGGTCTCGAACGTGTTACCGAACGCGGAACAGCTTAGAGTACAGGAAACCCAGGGAAAATTTCACGACATCCACTGCTTTATCTCCTTAAAATCTTCCACCTTCTACACGGCGAATGATTTCGACGAAATTTTTATCGGAGCACCGTGTACAATTGTTTGCAGAGATCCCGAGCGAGAGAAGCTGAAGAGCTGAGTCCTTATCTAAAGAATTTCTACGAATCGAAGATAAAGCGAAGAGGAGCGTTCTAGAATTTCTCCGGGGTTCTCGGGATTTTCGTTTTTGCGATTTCCGTGTACGGTCTTCGGTTCGAAGAAGTTTTCGTCCGAGATTATGTCTCCGTTCAAGTATTTCCTGTTATCGCGTACCCGAGCTTCAGCCAAACAGAAAAAGTCCTCAGGCTTTTGTAGATCGTCCGAGGACTTTGTCGACGGTGAAAGAATTTTTAGGGGAAGTACACTTACGCGAATCTATTTCTAGAGATATCTCACGCGACGTTTAGGTTTGTTCCGCGAATAGAGGCTTGTAGCGTTGTTCAATGATACCACCTGATTCAATAGTTTCCGATAACGCCTAGGACGCTGGATGATAGCGAATCATCGGTCAACGATGATTCTTGTAGCAACGTGTACATTTAGTCACGGTCTGAACTGTATATCGCGCGTGAAACTATTTCATAGTAGTAAACGTTTTGGGATTTTTATACTTGTACAGAACTGTGAACACGTGGCACGAATGTTCTCGTTGTCGATCGTTTAATATTTAATAGTGGCTCGCGTTGGAAGCATGATTCAGACCACTGTGCAGCCCACGTGGGAACGTTTAGTCACCTATTCCGACGAAATCGTAGAACTCTGGACAAAATCAAGATGCGGCGGTGACATTTTGTTACAGTATGGCTGAAATATCGCAGAACGGGGGAAAAATAAGGGGGAGGATCGGCGACCTTGTTTTGACCGCGAAAATATTTATCCTAGTCGACCTTTCTGGAGGAAAGTTTCGGTTCTCCCATTTTCTAGTTTGCCTGAGATTTTGTGTTTATTTACAGAGAATACAGCAAGCATTACGTAACGAATAATAAAAACCCACGCGTATAATGAATAAACCAAAGCTCTGTTAACGACGCTGAACCTTGTTTAACATTTTCAAGGTTCAAACATATTCGTCCTTCCTCCTCTTCATTCGCCCCTCATACTGTTTCGATACTGCCAGCGACTATAGTCACTTATCATTGCACTGTGTCCTATAGTCGGTACAGTGGTTCAAGTCGCACGTTAAAATTTTGTTTCACAACTTTGGTCGATCATGGTATAGCTATGCTACCGCCATTCTTACGAACTTCCTCCGTCTCGTGATCGTCTAGTGTCATTTATATTGCACGACAAAGTATAATGTTTATTTGCCTTGATTTTTATCACTCCAAGACGCTTCTTTTGATGTAAAATTGTGCACGAAAAATCAGGCTTGTTTTCTTACACCACACACGTATTTTTACGCGTCAGCGTCTTCTCTGAGGTACCAGTAAAAATAATTACTATACCACAATCTCCATATTGCTAAATGTCTTTGCGTTCAACGAGCTGCTAAACGCTCGAGTGCGATACGAGTGAATACAGTGACTCCTCGATGCATGTCAACGACACGGGTCTTGCCAGCGACATGTATCGTCCAGGAGACGTAACCGCGGTGGTGGGGATAACTCCGCGCCGCTTATAGTCCAGACCTTGGCGACACGTATGGAGAAATCACTGCGTACATTCTTTAACTTATTTTTCCCATATTTTATAAAGTTGCAGCTTTGATTTAAAATACAATTCATCACTCTACCTCATTTCTATCGAAAGTTCTTTTTTGGAACAAAAATTTGGACAAAACCGGATTCTAAATCACAGAACTTTCGATAGAAATGAGGTAGAGCGATGAAATTTTTTTTAAATTGAAGCTCAAACTTTGTAGAATATGGGAAAAATAGGGAGTTTATTACCCGTCCAATCATTTCAACGAAAAAATGATTTCATTAGTTTTTCTCACAAAAATCTATTTTATGCAAAATCCTGAGGTCGTAGAAAAGTTTTGAGACCAGATTTGAAATCAACGTGAAAAAATCTCTGGGAAACAATGCATATAACATGTTAAAAACAAACTTTCCTGCGCGTAGTATTGGCAAAAGCACAATTTTCTTGAAACTGTGCAAGTTCAACGAATTCTCTCAAGGTTAAAAACCGTTCGTACCATGATCTCCTTATTTTCCCATATTCTACAAACTTTCAGCTTTAATTAAAAACAAAATCCATCGCTCCACCTCATTTCTTTGATTTTGAATCCGCTTCAAATCAACCGGGCGCCTTATCGGCGCCGCTCGTGTGCGAAGGGTTAATTATTACAAACACTGTCCGGTACGATCATTTTTATTGGCACCTCGAAATTAGGGTGCAACGGATGAACGCGCGAAAGTTGTCAGAACTTGCCACGGTGTCCTCAAGGACGTGGTTCCCCGAAGGGTCGTCCTCCTCAAAGGTTCTACGACTTCTCCTTCGGAGAGAGACTAAACGTTCCCGGTTCGGGGTGGTTTTTGCGAACAGTCGTGATCGGAATCTGATTATGGCGATGTGTTGCAGCCGGCGCCGGGTCCGTACGACCACAGCGTGGACGAGCGGGAGCACACGGTCGAGCAGTGGAAGGAGCTGATCTACCAGGAGGTGATGGAGTACGAGACGAGCCACAACCCGGCGACGGTAGCTCAAACGTCAGAGAGCGGCGGCTCCCGGTAGACACGGACCGGTGGCCGGGTCTTTCGTCAGCCGTCTCTTCGAGGACGCATCCAAACTGTCCGATCTCTATCGTATAAATATATCGCGGGGGTTATCTAAATGGGAAGAGTGACGACGAAAGAACGAAACGAAGAAGAAGAGGGGCGAGGGGCGGGGCGGGGCGGGGCGGGGGGGAAAAATAATAGAAACTGTGTGTGTCTCTCTCTCTCGGTGTCACGGGGAGGGGGGAGGCGAGAGATAGAGAACCTGTGCTTCGCTCTCGCTTCTCCATCTTCCCTGGAACCGATCTGGAGAACGAAACAGACAAGCAAACAAACAAACAAACGAACACAAAAAGATATAATAGAAACGAGCGAGCGAATGAAATAGAAAAAGAAAGAAAACGGTCCAGGCGAGGAGACTCGCGAGACGAATCGAGCGAGAGAATGCAAGAACAGTTTTTCTTTTCCCCGAGGAGCGCGCGTGTGTGCCTGTCGAACACCGAGTGAGAGACGATGACGATGACGACGATGACGACTACGACGACGCTGTGACGATGACGATGGACCCGGTACCAGTACAAGCTTACCAGTACAAGCTTACCAGTACAAGCTTACCAGTATGAGAGAGCGAGTTCGACACACAGAGATAGAGAGTGAGAGAGAGTGAGAGAGAGCGAGAGAGACAGCAGAGAAAGAAACGAGGGACACGTTACGCCACTTTCGGTCTCCCACCGATTTTCCCGGGGGCGAAGAGGAGGGATCGGCGTCGAGGGAGATCGCGCGCTAACGTTCCTCCTCGGGATCGAGATCGAGATCGAGATCGTACTCGTCGAGCGACACCCACCGGACGCGTAACCATTGTAATGTAATAATATATCCCCGTAACCAAAGCATTCGCGCGATAAGGAGATAACGCGACGATCGTCCCGTCGGTTTGCTCGGATCTTGCTCCCCCCCTCTAGTGATCTAATCTCCTCCGTGCGAGAAACTCGCGTTCGTTCCCCGCGATCGAGCTTAAACAGAGGAAGGGAAATAAAGAGAAACAGAGAGAGAGGGAGAGAGAAGAGAGAGAGAAAGAAGGAGATCGTTACTCTTGTTTTCGTTCCAAGAATTCCGCCCGTGTCGCAGTCATGCGAACGCCGACGATCGCGACCGCTCTCTTCCCCTTCTCTCTCTCTCTTTCTCTCTCCTTCTCTCCTCTCCTCTCTACCCACCTATATCTATCTCAATCTTAATCCAAATATCCCCGCTTTCGTGTCTCGATCACCGTTTCCGTGAGAAGCGAGACCAGCGAGGAGAACCGCGTTCACACACCCGCCATGTTGGAGAGGTCGGAGCCAGCCGGGTTGATCGCGATCCGCTCCCGCGATCTCGTCGTTCGAAGAGCCGGGCCCCCCGCTCGATCTCGAAGCGTCCTTTGCGTCCTTGCGCGGCAATATCTATTTTTCGTATCGTCCTTAGAATTCGGGAACAAAAATCCGCGATTAAGAAGAGAAAAACGAAAACTGGCGAGACAGGCGGCGCGACCGGCGACGAGATCGCGACACGCGCGATCGCTCTCCGCTCGATCGCGATCCTCCGGGAACTCGGGGAAAGGATTTCGCGCGTCGTCTCTCACCGGTGCCGGAGCTTTGGTTCGCGGTCTCGCCGCTTCGAGAGGAACGAGATGACGACGACGACGCAGTCGCGATCATGACCGATCTCATGTGTTTTTTCCACGCGAGAACTGTCCGACGTATATATACAGGGTCCGTTGTGCACAGAGGCTCGGAACAGAACGTTTTGAATGCCCGTTGTCCCTCTACCCCCACCCCCACCCCCCACCCCCGGAGCCCGAATTTCGATGCACCGCGATCGTTGAGAGAACAATCGTATGTATTTTTATAACGCAGAACCTCCTATGCACGCGCGCCCCCGTGCTTCTCGCGTAAACAATCGTTTAGCGCCGTCGATATTTTCTATCGCTAACTTTGTAAGATGTGCCCTCCTGCCCCCCGCCCCCACTGGTCTATCCAAATTGCTAATATCCCCTGGGGAGGTGCGGAGGAAGAGGAAGAATTAGGGGAGGGGAGTAGAGGTGCCGAGGCTTCCGGATGCGAGCTACTTCGTCTTGAACACCGACGAACAAACTGTAGATCTTGACACTAGGTTTGCTTACCACTAACGGTGACTGTTTTGAGATTACTTTGTAAAAATAACAAGAACCCATATTTGTACAATAATGTATACACAGAGAAATAGATTTGCTAATTTCTCGTGTATGCATCGTTGGAATGTTAATAATTTTGAATTGAAAATATTAGAACCCGTTGTTATTTTGTCGGGTTCCGTGAATCTAGTGTTAACGCGTTTGCTGTCGCTCTTCGTTTCGTTGCCTGACTGTTTAAACGTATTAAATGTTTTATCAATGTTTTATCTGCCGCGGTGGTCACCAGTGAGCGGCGCTATTAATTAACTAGACTGCCGGTGCTTGTGCAATTGGCAATTCTTAGGAAAGTGGAAACAAGTGCAATCTAATTCTCGAGTACAATCTAATCACCTTCGGTACAATCTAATTACCTTCTACTTCATGGTCTCTGAAATAGATAAGAATCGTACGAAATTCTGTGGAATTTTGTACTGCAGCATTTTTTGAACATTCTCAAACATCACGAACGCATAAAGATCCGCAGTCCAATCATAACTATGCTGGTGGATCTCACCCTCGGTGGAATCACCTTCATGGATCTAAAATAAATAAAAATCGTACTAAATTCTGTAGAATATTACACCATTTTTTGAACATTCTCGAAAGTCACGAATGCACAAAGATCCGCAGTCTAATCACAACTATGCTTGTTGCAATGCTTCCTGGTGAATCCCAATCCAATTTGACTCGACAAAATTGTACCGAAAATTCGTTTCCAAGTTCGCTAAAAGAATTACGGCACACGAAGTGTCGATTGCGTTCAACGACAAACGGTTTTCGAGTACAGTAATTGTCGCGAATTAATTAACACAATTGTAAATCCTAAGAGGACACGGCTCGCATCCGAGAGGAAGCCTCGGTGGCGAAGACTGCACACGCTACCAAGCCGAGGAAGCCTCGAAACTCCTATGGCAACCTCGGCGATCGTCGCGTAGCTCCTCGATCGTGTTCCGGTGGCTCTCGATCCGTTCGATCTCCGTCGATCGAACGGCGACGACGAAAGCAGGTTCCCCCGGGAGTCGTATCGGCCGTGTTCCCTCGTTCCGGATGCTGCTCGATCAAGGATCTCGGGATCTACGCTCGGGAACCTCGCTCTCTCTCTCTCTCTCTCTCTCTCTCTCTCTCTGTCTCTGTCTCTCCCTCTCTGTCTCGCGAGACCGTTCTTCGCTCGACGTCGCTTCGCTCTTCGACCTTAGTTTACTTTTAAGTTTAGAGGACGTTTCCGCGACCGCTGTATATTTCCGAAGGGACGTACATACACACACACACACAGACACACACAGTCACGCGTACAATCAAGCGTACATGAACGCAGCAAACACCACCGGTACGGGACACGTATAAATCGCCGGACACACACAACAGGTACATAAAGACACGTACACACACACACACACACACACACACATTAGCGTTAAGCTCGAACCAGCGGAACATGCGCGTTTATTCCAAAGCGACACGTTTGCGTTTGTGGCAATATCTCTGTACAGTAGCCGGCTAGACAAACGGGACTGAATCTTCGCTTAGACGGTGACGATGACGACGATGACGGCAGCGACGAGGGTAAAGACGACTGCGATCATTATTATTATTATTATTATTATTACTATTATTATTATTATTATTATTATTGCTACGACTAGTACTACAATTACTAATATTATTATTTTTATTTCTATCACTATTATTATTATTATTATTATTATTATTGATATGAATTATTGTATTTATTACGGGTTACTACGAATCCAATAATCGACGAGAGGACGGTGAACGAGTGTAATGTGAACGTTGAACTTTTTATTTTCCACGACGATGAATAGTTATGTGAATATATTGCTACAGTCCGATCCAAATAATCAAGCTTTTGTAACACTAATTGTAATAAAGCAACGGTGATACTGCTAACCGCGTGAGATTGTGTCGCCACAGATCGGGGACGATCGGTTTCATCGCGAGTTACGCGCACGCGCGCGCGCTCGAGGCGAGTAGGAGCGGTTTTGCGACTTCGTTGCGTCGGGGACGCGTTCACCGGTCGTCGACATGGAGAAAAAGAAAGAAAAAAACAAAAAGAAAACAACCGAGCGACGTCGAATTTCCGGTCTCGTTCTTCTTCTCCTCTTTCTTTCCCGTTCTCCCCGCTCGTCGGCTCGCCCGGCTCGTTGCTCTTCCAAAAAGAAATCGCGTTTGACAAAAGAAGAAAAAAAAAAAGAAAAGAAAAGAAAAGCTCGCGCGCGGGGCCCGTCTTGTATAAATTAGCAAAAGCCGAAAGGACTACGGTGAACCCGTAATTCCTTGGAATTTCGTCCAGCTCTCCTCTGAGCCAAAAGCACAATATTTAATCTCGACCGTTCTCTCTCTCTCCCTCTCTCTCTCTCTCTCTCGCTCGCTCGCTCTCGCTCTCGAGACCAACAAGAGAGGAAGAAATCTTAGAGTTCTTCTTATCTTCTTCTCCTTCTTCTTCTTTTCTCTCTCTCTCTCTCTCTCTCTCTCTCTCTCCTCCTTTTCGCGTCGCGGTAGAACTCAGTGAGCCGGCTTGAAAACGTGTCGACGACCAGGGCCGACAACGGTGATCAATTAATTCGTCGATCCGCCGAACCGGATGCGCACACATGCGTGCATTACTGTATAGATCGCCGGCCGCGTTCGACTGGTCCGGTCGCGTCGCGAGGTTTCTGCCCGCGATCGAGATCGGACGGGATCGACGTTTCGCAAGAAAGACTTTTTTTCCCCGATTGTTCGACGAACCACCGAACTCTGTTCCGAGCGACGAATATACGAGTAAATACATATATACACATAGTATATATATCTATATAAGATAGATGTGCGTAGAGAAAGAGGAGCCGAAAGAAAAAATAAAAAACGAGATCGCCAGGCTCCGCGGAATATGTCGCCGCCTCTGCTCCGAGTTTTCCTCTGTCGAGTAACGATTAGAGTACGTCCGAGAAACGATTAGGGTACGCCCAAGATGCGAGCTCCGACGGAGACTGGGAGGAGCGTCGATCAGGGCAGCGATCGAACATAGTCTTGCAATGAATATTGCTCTGCTCGAAACCGTTCCGAAACGGTAAAATCACGATGGAAGACAAACCCGATAAACTATACTGACTGCCTCGACGCAAACCATTCCGTTCTGAAACAATAAAATAAAAGCTCGGAGAGTAGATCATTCTAAAAACGAGATCCTGACGGAGCATCGATCAGAGCAACTATTCTTGCAGCTTCGACGCGAATCATTCTAAATAAAATGCGAGAGAATGCGAGCCAGAAGAGCACGACGATCGATCGCCGGTTAAAATGGCTGCTCTGCTCGCTGCTCGCGAGCGTCGGCTCGAGCTTGGACGCGCCCCGACCCGATGTACGCGGCAACGATCGACGATAATAAAGAGAGCAATAGCAATTAGATGTAACTGATTAGCGTGCCGAGTATACGGCAGTAGTCGACGCGCGAGCTAGCTGTGCGACGCGGATACTCTTGGGATTTCTTGGACGAAACCGGAAACGTTTGCGATCGACGAGACGCGGTGGACAACAAGTGTATGGATGCCGTGCATGTCTGCGAGCGAGCGAGAGAACGTTAGAGAAACTGGGAGGGAGCGAGAGAGAGACAGTGCGAGAGAGAGAGAGAGAGAGAGAAGAGAATACCGATCCTTTT
>CM052139.1:1574710-1606318 GCA_028454255.1 Halictus ligatus | reverse complement strand
GCGTGTATATTTGAAAGAGTTCTGCGACAGCTCTTTCAATGTATAGTACGCGCTTTAACGCCGTATAATTAGATGTAAATTACCTCTGGTCCCTATTAAAATATATTCCGCGGCACTTTCCGGGAATAACGCGATTGTTCGATGTCCACCGTTTTTCCGCGTTTTCCGCAGCTTCGTCGATAAATTTCGGCTCGCTCGAGCAAGATTTACGCAGATTGCAACGTTTACGTTTCCAAAGCCTCGCGAATGGATTTCACGCGACTCTCGGCGAGATTTACGCCCGCCATAACGTTTACGTTCCCGAAGCGCCGACAATAAAGTTCGCGCGAGCTGCGAGATCGACGCATCGACGAGAGGTGGGCAAAAATTTCTCACCGGGATATCCTCGATCCTGCGTATTTAGGATTGGCCTCTGTTTCGGTGCACAGTTCGATTATGCGCCACGCGTATACACGGCGTTTCCGAGATATAAACATTTTTGTTTGCTGACGTCTTGATTACTACTGGCTTTTTGATGTTTATAGAAAATTTGCCACGTGCTATGATTTTCCGCTACAGAGTTGACTCTGATTCCGAATCTGAAGGAGGACATTCGGAACGCGGTTTGTAAACACTGAAGCGAGCATCGCATGCGATGGAAGTAAGTTTATCATAATGCTAGCAAACGATAATGTTCGTATCTCGGAAACGGTTCACCTTTCCACCTGTGTTTACTCAGGCTTTTTACTCAGCACAGTGTGTTCTATATACCATAGAAATATTGAATGTTTTTCTTTACACCCTGTAGAGAAAGACCAGTAGTAAATGGATCATGGAAGTTAGCAAGCAAAATTGTTTATATCTCAGAAACGGTTGACCTTTCGACCTATGTTTACTCAGGCTTTTTTACTCAGCACAGTGTGTCCTATATATCATAAAAATATTGAATGGTTTTCTTTACATCCTGTAGCGAAAGGCCAGTAGGAAATGAAACACGAAGTTGGCAAGCAAAAATGTTTATATCTCAAAAACGGTTGACCTTTCGACCTATGTTTACTCAGGCTTTTTTACTCAGCACAGTGTGTTCTATATACCACAGAAATATTGAATGGTTTTCTTTACATCCTGTAGCGAAAGGCAAGTAGCAAATAAAACACGAAGTTAGCAAGCAAAATTGTTTATATCTCAGAAACGGTTGACCTTTTGACCTATCTTTACTGAGGCTTTTTTACTCAGCACGGTGTGTTCTATATACCCTAGAAATATTAAATGAGTTGTTTACAATCAAAGGGCCAGTAGGAAATGAAACATGAAGTTGGCAAGCAAAAATGTTTACATCTCAGAAACGGTTGACCTTTCGACCTATCTTTACCGATGCTTTTTTACTCAGCACGGTGTATTCTATATACCCAAGAAATATTGAATGCTTTTTTGTTTTGAACAGCCTGTATTGGCCAAGTGTCCCGATAGATGTGACTCAGCTCGGCCGCTCGAGGATTTCTCGAGCGTTTCCGCGTCAACGGGCTCAAGGCGAAGCCAGCAGATAGCGGGACGCTTAAGCGGGTGGTCTTATACACCTGCGACCATAAGCGGCGCGCAGGCTTTACGGGAGCTCTGTGTGTATGCACAGCGAGGCTTTACGAAAACTTTCGACTAATTGGACTTTCGCAACGACGCTCTAATCAGTTTCGAAGGTCCTCTCCGCGTCTTGAACAACGCGTTTCTGGAACTCGGCCGAGCGATTACAAAACGAACTTGCCTCGCCTGGCTTCGCGCAGGCGCGCGTGCGCGTTCTTGGAAATATTACGCGTGCCAGAGTAATTAGGAAGGCAACATGGAATTTCGCTCGAAAACACTTTCGATTCGTCCACGAAGCAGCAACCACCGAGCTCTGTTCGTGTGTGCGTGTGTGTGTGTGTGCGGACGGTGCTCGCGCGTGCAAAGCACTTTCCAAACGCGGTCGAGATCTCTTCAAATTCATGAGAAAGGAAGAATCTGGTTCAAGAACTCGTCGAACGCCCGGCTTTTCCGCGAATTCGGCTGTCTCGGCTTGTAACCCGAACGATTCCTCGGCTAATGACGATGCAAGAACCCGGGGGAGTTCCCAGAAAATCATTTCATTCGGAAAAATGCGAGCGCAAATTGCTGAGTGACTATTTAACGCTTTCAGAGAGGAACCTTGCGTAAAATGAAATTTTTTAGCATTTTCTTTCCGTTTGGTTTAAATCGATAGGAAATTTCCTCAGGAAAGTGAACGGTTGTATTGGGCTCTTGTCGGTAGGGCTCGTGCTTTCAGAAAAGAAGGAAAAACCGCTGAAGTATAACTTTTTGAGGAAGAGGAAGCTCCCTTCTATTACCCTGAAGTCGCAGATTAGCAATAAACCGCGGCAAGCTCAAACTAATTAATATTTCAACGTGTTTTTCACGTTACTCAAGCTTGAAACGAATTTTTCTCAAAAAGGAAAATTTCGCACGCCGTGCAACGGAGCTCGGAAACTCGATCTTTATAAAACTTGGTATATATATAATAATAAGAAGAAGAAGTAGAAGAAGAAGAAGAGTAATAGTAATATATACATTAGTTTAAGTTATCGCCCATTCAAGCAGATTGTCGTGTTTCGTTGAAATTTTCATTTCCTCGCCTTCAAGGTCATCCCAAGGTCATGGTATCCTGGATCGTTCAGTTCGTCTTGACACTGGCTATAATACTGTTCAGTCAAAAATACAAAGTGCCATTTAAAGGAATGAAGGTGACCTTGACGATACTATAAAAAAAAATGTTTTTCGAACTTCTTTTATTGCAACATACAGTCAATCGAAAACTGATCAACTTCTGTTGAAAATATTTTCAATAGTCAGATTATCCCAAGTACTTAAAGAATCGTGAAAACTGTAGGACACCCTGTATATTCCATGAATAATTGGCCAGAATTACAATTTTTCATTTTTCGTTTCGAACATTGTTGTCAACAGAAAATCATGACGGAAGAGGGTAGCGGTACAGTTAACTCTTTTGGGGCACGGTGGGATTGAAAGTGTCCCACCTTTTTGACATATTTCACGGCATTGTGGGTCATTTCTAGTCCCACCTCGGAACCTTGCAATAGCTGCATGTGCATAGGTTTATATTTTGCCCAATAACAACAAATGTAATTGACCATTACTATTCTGTTACGTGTTTACATGATGTTACACCTTAATAAAAATATACCAAAACTTTGTTTCACTTAAAACCCGATAAAATTCCTGTGCAACATGGGTCTATTTTTCATCCGAAATCCTGTGGCACAAGGAGTTAAAAGAATACTCGATGGACAAACGAGCTGCAGGAGCACCGACAGAACGGTCGGGGAAAGGCGGAGTGACTGTCGGGGAGCAAAGTTGTAAACCAACCGCTGCAATAAACATTTTCCGGGGCGAAAAGTCCGCAGAACTTTCCGGACGACCTGACATAACAGTCTTCAGTCGCGAATATCTCGGAGACGAACGAGCCGAGCGATAGAGCGGGCTCTGAGTCAGTCGCTTCGGGCAGATGCCTCTTGAAATTTCTTGGAGGATCCTCCTCCTCCTCCGAGAGAGAGAGAGAGAGAGAGAGAGAGAGAGAGGGAAAAGCCGACATAAATCTCGCGGAGCTGCGGTCGCGCCTTTGCAACTCGCGCCCGTCCGACGGAAAAGAACGCGCGTTCACGTTTCCGCGAATTTATGCCACGGTTTCGCAAACCGCGACGACGATGCTCGCATCCGAAACGAAACGTGCCGGGGAAATCCACCGTTCTGGAAAGATGCCGCGGAGGAATCTCCTTCGCTCGCTGCAGTTCGATAAATGCAATTAGCCTGCGGCCAACGGGAAAAAGAAAGAAAGAACTGCATCGTGCCCATCGCAATTTATGCGAAAAGGAGAATTGGGACGCGCGTGTTCCGACCACGATCCTCTCAAGTTCCAAATTCGCCGGTATTGCCAGCTCGAGAAAATCGAGGGGAATAGAATAGGCACCCCCTCTCTCCGGTGACGACAGTAACGTGCGACGCGTCGCGCCTGCGCGGCAGGGATTGAGCGGGACACCGGCACGTCACGTGACCGATTTACGGTCTTAGAGGGGGACGTTCGAGTGTGCCGATGGTGGTGGAATGGGGACAGTGGAAGGGGAAAAAGAGGAGAAGAAACAGTTACCCAAATGGGTGAGACCAGCGTCGTCGGATCAACACTTGTTCCCCCACTCTAATTTCCCCTTCCACCGCGCTATTCCCCCACGCTTCCACCGCGGCCGGGTCACGTGACGCGTTCCGTCCCCGTCGCGCGTACCCCGGTACCGACAGAGAGGGGGTAAGTTTCTCCCCTCGAAAAAAGAAGGGGAGTGAGTTTCCAATTTTTATGCAACATTCCTATTCAGGAGGTATTCCGATTTTTTTTTAGGAAAACTATTGAACCTTCGACATCAGGATTTTGCACGCACAGTTATCGGTGTCTTGAGCACACGTGTGATTTTTTCCAAGTAAAAATTATCAAAATTACGTGAAATATACTACATTCTTTCAGATCGGTCACAAAATAGTCCAAAGAGTAAAGACAAACAGTCGAGCTCCGGGAGATCAGCTGTAGCGGCTTTCGAAATGATTATTTTTACAAATAAAAAATGTTGACATACAGTTAAAAGTTACCACAATATGTTCACAAATTTTTACATTAATAAACGTGAAAGTCTTCTCAGGAAAAATTCTTAAAGAAGTCGCTTTTCTTTGGGCCTAGTCACTGTATATAACCCCTTAAAAACGTGGTATATTCTCTTTATTTTTTCATTCAGCCTGATTGCGGCTCGCCTAAGGCCAGACCGGCGACGCACTATGTTTCTCGAAGTTCGCACGGTCCTGGTTTCGCGACGCGTCCCGTAAGATCGCGTTACAACTTCGAAACGGAGGTTACTCGTTCGGCCAAATTGCACGACCTAGGCTCGTGTACGCGAGTTAATCTAATCCGCGGTAGCATTACTCCCCGGAGAAACTTCGCAACCTCTTTCGACTAATTGCTGGCTGACCCCGCGACCCGCGCGCTCCAATTATTGCGTCGCAGGATACCTTTCAGCCCGGAGTTTCGGTCTTTCGTCCGCTCCTTTCCGGGACCGATTCCTTTGTCCCCTCGCCGTGGCGCTCGATCGATAACGATCGACCGGTTTATCGTCACGTTCGCGGTTTCATTAGCGGAGCGCAACGTCGGATCGACGCTTTTATCCGCCGGAAGCCGGCTAATTAGGGGCCGCCTATTTTAAGCGAAACTTGAAAATAGACGCGGACGAATCAAAGCGTTCGCGTTTCTTCGATCTCTTCTTCGTTGTATACCGAATCGTTTGTGCATAATTTAAACTATGATAGATTATAAATGAATCGCGTTCGCAAGCGTTGCAACAATCGAAAGGAACGTTGTTCGAGCGAGGCGAATCTTCTGGGAACGTTGGTTTACGTTCACGATTGTTAACATTGCAACGAGGAAAGTAACAACGATGAATCAAATCGTTATTCGCAACTTAGGAAGAACGAGATGATTATCTCTTGTAATTGGGCGTTGAACGTGTTTATCAAGCGTGAAGATCAACAACAGTTGCCGAGTGACGATCGTTTCCAAGACTTGGATTGTATTTCGTGTGTTCGTAAATAATTCGAGCAATTCGAGAAAAATAACGGAGAGCAACGAATTTGCACACCTGATACTTTGATTATGGGAACGGTGGGCGAAGTCGTTGCCATGATCTCCGCGTTATCGAATTTTAGCTAGCTGACTCAGAGAGTTACTGTCCGGCGATACGCATCCACGTGTGTCCGATACGTCCACGAGACACACCCCCGCGAGCTTTTATCGCGCAGCACGGCCCACTCGACGCGTCGTCTACCGGAGATTATTTCTTAATTATGTTGAACGATTATGATCCATGACCGTTCAGGGACGACAGTCGGTTTGCTTCTGCACGGTCGGCGTTATACGATGTTACAGATATTTTTGATACTTTTTGCAAGGAGAGGCGGTAAAACATGATTTTGTATAACGGGAATTCTTAATTCTTTGCACTCGAAAACGAAACATTTCTTCCGATCTGGAATATTTCCCTTCTGTATATATTTTTTCATGCTGTACATAAGAAAATGATGCAATTTACTCGTACAGTACTGAAATGTTTCGTAATTTATTACATACGTACGAATTTGATAATGTAACAAATATTTTGAGTGGCGTCTCAAGGAGGCACTGAAAATTGCTATATCAATATTCAAAATACATTTTACATTATTATATTTGTTTGGATTTTATGAATTACTAAAAATTTCAGTATTGTACGAGTAAATTCCACCAGTTTCGTAGGTACAACAGGAAAAAATATATATATATAGAAGGAAAATATTGTAGGTCGGAAGAAATGTTTCGTTTTGGAGTTAAAATAACTTAGAGTGGAAAGGGTTAACACTAGGTTTACGGAGCACCAAAAGTGACTATTTTCCATTACTTCGTGAAAATAACAAGAACGTGCTACCCACACTTTCAGCAATATTTTAAAAATAATATATACCCAAAGAAATAAATTTGCTAAATAATTTCTCGTGTATGTATCCTTAATCTAAATAGTTTTAAATTAGAAGCATTAGAACCCGCCATTTTAACGGGTCCCGTGAACCTAGCGTTAAACATAATACATAAATTTCCACGGAACAGATCCTCCACCATAAAATTATAAAAATTGCCAAGCCTTGCGTTTTTGTCGTATATTAACCAGTTACCAGTGCACTTAACGTTAATGAATTGTTAAATTCTTATCGAATAAAAATATAATTCTTTCTCATTTAGCTTTACAAGGGCTTTGGCTTTCATAACAACCCTATTTGGCCTGCGTTCGACGTGTATATACAAATAAAATTATTATGAATATTTCAAATTAAACTCCACAGTTAACCGGTTAAGATCGACAAGGATGGAAACGAAAGAACCATATCTCCCGGCGATTAATGAGTTGCTATAGTTCCGTCTGACTGGGGCCCAATCACGGTGTACCGCAGCAGAATTATTGGTAAGCCTAAAAATAGGCTTCCGGTAGATAAAATAGTTAAAAACCCAGCTAACAGTCCTTGGAAATGAGTGTGCAAGATAAGGTCGTTCGGACGGTACCACGCGTCGCTCATAAAGCACCAATGTTGTATTCCGAATGGTTCGATGGCAATTAACAGGAGCCGGAGGAGCTCGTTAAGCTCGCGTTATTCGAACGACTGTCCGCGAATAAAGATACCGGGATGATACGAGGCGTCGCGACGATGAAAGCGCGGCTCATTGTTCTACGGGGACCGTGGAAACAAGAAGGCGAGTCGGCCGTCCTGTTTGCTCGCAATTAGAGGGACTCTCCGTGGCAACTAATTGTCCCTGCAACTAACTGCCCGGCGCCATCTGACCTTACCGCTACCAGGAATTGCCCCAGGATCAGAGCTGCCGCTGGGAAACTGCGCCATCTTACGCTGGGAACTTCGTTGAACTTCGTGCGATAGTATGAATATGATATTTTGGTATATTATGGTATACGCTGGTATTTTATAGTATATTGTGGTATATTATCGTATATTCTGCTATATTATTTCATATTCTGGTATATTATGGTTTATTCTAGTATATTCTGGTATATTATGCTATATTCTGGCATATTATGGTATATTCTGGTATATTGTGTTATATTAAAGTATATTTTGGTATCTTATGGTCTATTCTAGTATATTCTGGTTTATTATTGTATATTCTAGTACATTCTGCTATATTATGGTCTATTCTAGTATATCCTGGTTTATTATTGTATATTCTAGTACATTCTGCTATATTATGGTATATTCTAGTATATTCTGGCATATTATGGTATATTCTGGTATATTGTGTTATATTAAAGTATATTTTGGTATATTATGGTCATTTCTAGTATATTCTGGTTTATTATTGTATATTCTAGTAGATTCTGGTATATTCTGGTATATTATGCTATATTCTGGCATATTATGGTATATTCTGGTATATTGTATTATATTAAAGTATATTTTGGTATATTATGGTCCATTCTAGTATATTCTGGTTTATTATTGTATATTCTAGTACATTCTGCTATATTATGGTATATTCTAGTATATTCTGGCATATTATGGTATATTCTGGTACATTCTGGTATATTCTGGTATATCCTAGTACATTCTGTCATATTGTTTTATATTCTACTATATGAATGTATGTTATGTTATATTATGGGACTGAAAATTTGCAGGAAAGATGGCAAACCGTCCTCGATGGAGATTATCTAATAAATGAAGAAATAAAAACCTGAATTCACAACAAAGTTTGTGTCAGATTTCAAAATAATTTATTACTTATGGTCCGCCCTAATATTATAGTCGGATTGCGTACAGTTTGTACGTTCGGTACTAGAACAGAAACTTCGAAGATTACATCCACTTAATGGAATTGCAACTGTCATGTACGTCCACGTCGTTGAATCCCTGTCTTAATTAACTTTAGCGTACCGGGGGGTAGACAGCCACGCCACAACCCTTGAAACTCTATTCCTAGACGGGTGGGGGGGGGGGGCTCTTGCTTTTAATAAAACAAACACATGCGCCGGAGTGCATAGATAAGATAATTACACGAACAGCAGAGCCGGGTCTATTGAAGTCACATATTTCTGCCGTTGCACGATGTTTTAACCTTTTGCTCTCTCTCTCGAAGCTATTTAAACACAGGAAGCCGAGGTTCCTTGGTATTACGCGGTGTTTTTGCAACGTTACTCTGAAACGGTTATTCGTCGAGGAGAGAACGTAACAGGCATCTCTTCTCTCAGCTTCGTAATTGGCTACGAGGCGAAATTGCGGATGCGCCGCAAATGAAATTTGTAGCAGCTGATTAAATGCAAACGAGTCCGGCAAAAATTCCGAACAGCTTCCGAAGAGTTGCTTCCGGCGAGAAAATGTTTAACGACTTCTTCGGATTTGTGCATAGACCAACCAGCGCCGCTCAGTAGTGGTCCTACATCGACAAAACGTGGTCAAAACGTGGTTACAGCTTATTAATAAAATTATTGGTTCTGCTTGAAAATTGGTATTAGGTTCTTTAGGTTGTTTAGGTTGTTGGTTAGGTTGTTGAGGTCGCTGACCACGAATCAGAATTTGAAATTAGAAGAAACAAAATGGCAGATCCAATATGGCAGACACACACATTAAAAAATTGTTACTTCTGCTTGAAAATTGCTATTACGCCGTTTTTGGGGTCGCGGATCATGAATCTGAACTTGAAATTAGAAGAAACAAAATGGCAGATCCAATATGGCGGACATATACATACAAAAATTGTTGCTTCTGCTTGAAAATTGATATTAGACCGTTTTTGGGGTCGCTGATCACGAATCAGAATTTGAAATTAGAAGAAACAAAGTGGCAGATCCAATATGGCGGACATATACATACAAAAATTGTTGCTTCTGCTTGAAAATTGATATTAGGCCGTTTTTTGGGTCGCTGATCACGAAGCAGAATTTGAAATTAGAAGAAACAAAATGGCAGATCCAATATGGCGGACATATACATTAAAAAATTGTTGCTTCTGCTTGAAAATTGATATTAGGCCATTTTTGGGGTCGCTGATCACGAATCTGAACTTGAAATTAGAAGAAACAAGGTGGAAAATCCAATATGGCGGACATATACATTAAAAAATTGTTGCTTCTGCTTGAAAATTGGTATGAGGCCGTTACTGAAGTATGGTATGGTATTAGGCCACACTTAAAACTTACCTAGCTGAAAGTTCATATTTCAGGTTTCACTGTTTGCCGGTGAGATTAACATTCCCGGATTAACAATTTCAGAGTCGTTGAAATTACGATTAACCTCGTAGGAGACGATCGAATTAATTTCTTAAATCGTACTTCTACAAAAATAGAAAAAACTGTGTACAATCTCAAGCGATGTTTATACCGGACACTTTTAATGTTGAAGAACATATTCTATCACCTATGGCCTTTGGTCGGCATAGGTGTCCTGTACATGGTCAGAGGTATCCCACGCAGAAGTGGTCACCACTAGACCACTGGGCCAGATTTATTAATAGCGCCTCTGGATGAGGTAACACGATTGCCGACGGATCCTCCGGATATTCCGAAAACCGTTTACGCGAACACGATTTCTGTTTGGCCGCAGAATTATTTTCGTGCGGGCCACGTTTCTAAACTAAACTATCCAGAGTGCGAAGCCGCGGTCATGCTCTATGCAAATCTGAATCTCGCGCAACACGCGTCGATCTCTCGTCATCTCATTCGTGCGTGTTTCACTCGTTCCTAATTTCGCAATTTCTCGAACGAGCAGGAAGAAGGAGAAGAGGAAAACCGGAAGGAATCTTAATTAGCGGAGAGGACATACTTTGAGTCATCTCTCTCCCTCGAGAAAGGGAGAGAAAGGGAGAGATGAGCTCGCAGGAAAAGGTAGTTCGTAGGAAGGGTTGTGGCTGGCCTAAAGGGAAACAAACACAGCCCCTACCACCGCATTTTAATTCGCGGCTCTTCAAGCCCCGTCCCTCCGTTTCCAGGCTCGTTTCCGCTGGGAAGGACTGCCGGCCCTTCGTTTTCCCATCTTCTTTAGGCTTGCCGCCCTTCGGGAAAAAGTTTGCGAAACGAGTGCCCCTCGAGCGTACCCTCTCGACCTTCTGCAGTTTTCTGCGCCAAGCTGCTGCTCCTTCTTTCGGTCCCTCGGCAATTACTATCGCTGGCCCAGCGGAATTCCGCGGGCACAAGTGGTTGCAGATTTTATGACGAAAACTTTTATTAAGAGAATTTAGTGTCAGTTCGAAATCGTTCCAGAAAGAATGAACTTTCCATTCGACTGCTGTTTTGTACAATTTACACGAGCGATATGTTTCTCGATATATTGGGTTGGCAACTGAGTAATTGCGGATTTCAACTGAAGCCATCTATGAGTGAAATCCGCGATTACTTAGTTGCCGACCCAATATGTCGCCAAGGCCTGCAGGATAAACGTCGCGGAACTATCCCCACTGCGGGGTATACCCCGTCAGGGGCCGATACGCGACGCCGGCAAGACCCGTGTTGTTGTCGTGTACTAAAAATAGCATAACTCGCTGTACTTATTTTGCATATCTGCAGTCCGTTGATTACATGGCAAGTATTGAAACTTTTTGTGCAGAAATCGAACCCCGTGAAACTTGAAAAGGCTTGAAAAGAAAGATTGAAACCGACTTGAGTTCATGATGTTGAGCTTGATCCTTGAGCCTGTTCCCAATTTGTCTACACCAGGCCTGTCCAACTTCCTCCCCGCCGTCGCTTCACCAGCGCACAAGTTGCCCTACTATTACCATTACTATTACTATTACTATTACTAGTATTACCCGGAAGGCAACCTGTTGGGAATGTCCTTTAACGGTACGTTATTCAACAAACAACACTAACTTTATACCGTACATACTTTATTAATATTATAAAGGTGTTTTTCTGAGTAACGGCGCAATGTTTCCGCGTGTCCTGTATTTAATCCTTATATAAATAGTATAAGTGATAGTATAAACGAAATCCTTATGAAACAGTATAAGTACATAAGTGATAATATAAGTCTTTAAAAAATTGCGACCTGCACAGGCTAGCTGCTTCTACCAAACTGACCAACATACTACGGTCACGACTTCATGACCCCGCCTGAGTTCTTCTGTCCTTGGTAGAACCGCCCCTTACGCCTAAATCCAGATACCTAAGACGCTATGGCATCCTTGAATTCCAACAGAACCGACTATACAGGTTCCTGACCCCTTCACACTTCACAGGAGCATGATACAGAGTCTCAGTATTGAGGAAGGAATCACTGATGGCCCGCGAGCCACCAGTTGTCCAGGCAATCCACACTAACTTGAAGGACGGGATCCTGGGACCGTGCGAACTTGGCGACACTTTTGCCGGTGTCCTTGGAGCGTGACACGACGAGGATCGTGGTAGAAATGATTCGAATTACCCGGTGATGGCAGGACGTTATGTTAAATTGCGGGTATCCTGCGGGAACCGGCGCAATTTCGTACGCAATTGCGTTAACGATGGCGACCGTATCGCGATGCCGTTGCGAAACGTTCGACCGTGCTCCGTTCTGGAACCAATATTATTATGCTGGCGTGCGCGTGGCGTGGCTGTGGCAGTGGCGTGGCGGCGGCGTGGCATTGGCGTGACGTCGACAGAAGGAAATCACGGGGACACGGCATCGTATCGCCGGAAACCGCGGTTTGCACGATAGAAAAAGCGACCGGCGTCAAGCACCGCGGAGGAACGGTTCGGCGCTAATTACGCTCGCCGGTTTTGCGGCCAATGTGTCGCTCGCGTCGCGGATAGTCGCGCGAAAGGGAAAGCAATCGCGGACAACAACGCTGCAAACTTATGCCACTTTGCTCCGCGAGCGGAGCAGCAGAGGGGCGCGGGGTGGTTTGAACGTTCCTCCGATTGAATTCCTTCCCACTCGTCGATTAAGAACGAACGTCTCGACAGCGAGAATGGTAATTGCTGTCCGAGAACCTAACCGCGCGCGCGAGAGAGTTAATAAGCGATTCGAATGATCGATAGGAAGCCTTGAATCTGATGCTAATCGCTCCGATAATAGCCTATTACCGGGAGAGAGAGAGAAAGAGAAAGAGAGATAGAGAGAGAGATGTAATAAATGTTTTCCAAACTACGACCGCACTATTAAGGCAAACAAGGTAAACCGGCGCTGACGGAATGCGCGGTTAAATCCGACGCGGCGTCGGAGATACGCTCGAACGAGTTAAGTGTTCCCCGAGTGGGCGTGGCTTCATGGTTCTTCAGTTTTCCGAAGTCGAAACGGTGCCATAAAGGGGAATCTCTGTCTGCGCTTAACCTTGGCTCTATATTTGCAAAAAAACTAGCCAATCACGTCTCCAATGTTCTATCTGCTTAATGACTTAAAGTGATGACTAACCCATCGAGTTGGCCTAAGTGGGCGTGGCTTGTCGGCTCCCGATTCTCACGAAACTACGACAGTTCCACATGGGGTACTCGACTTTGTATCCTTTAAGAATCTAGCTCTGAAAAATCCAACTTATACCTGTATATTTCTAATGTAGGGGTTGTCCCAAGTAGGGGTGGCTTCGCGGGGGTAAAAAATTTCTGTGGGGGTAGCACAGTGCACCACAGAGTAATTTAGACTCTACGTATTTTGGGTTCTCTAAAAATTCAGAGATCTTCAACTTCTTTTCGTTTACTAATAGTACTCGCAGTGGGCGTGGCTTCGCGGCTCTCGATTTTTCCAGGACCAGAACAGTTACTCAAACGTGCAATCTATGTCTTCACTCATCATTAGACTTCTATATTTTCTAATAATGAATAATCCAACTTCTTCCTGTATATTTCAAATGTAGGGGTTGTCGCAAATAGGGGTGACTTGACAGGGGTATAAAATTTCTATGGGGGTAGCACAGTGCCCCACAGAGTATTTAGTGCCTAAACTTAACCTAGACTCTAACTATTTTAGGTTCTCCAAAACCCCAGAGATCTTCAACTTCTTCTCGTTTACTTATAGTACTCGCAGTGGGCGTGGCTTGGTGGCCCTCGATTTTTCCAGGACCAGAAAAGTTACTCAAACGAGCAATCTACGTCTATACTCATCAGATTTCTACATCTACTAAGAATCTAGCTCTGAAAAATCAAACTTCTTCCTGTATATTTAACACTGGATTTACGGAGCCCTAAAAGTGGTCCATTTGGATCATTTTATAAAAATGCCAAGAATATATTCAGACAAATTTTTAGCAGGCTGTTGCTATAATATATGTTCCAAGGAATAAATGTGTTAAATAAATTTCCCATAAATGCATTTTTACAATCATAATGATTGTAAATTAAAGAACACAGAACCCGTCATTTTGACAGGTGTCGTAAATCTAGTGTTAAAACGTAGGGGTTGTCCCTAGCAGGGGCTGCTTGGCGAATCTAAATTTCTATGAGGGTAGCACAGTGTCTCACAGAGTAATTCAGACTCTAGACTCTACATTCTAGACTCTAACTATTTTAGGTTCTCTAAAACCCCAGAGATCTCCAACTTCTCCTCGTCTACTTATAGTGCCCGGCAGTGGGCGTGGCTTTATGGCCCTCGCTTCCCACAGAACCAAAATAGTTACTCAAACGAGCAATCTACGTCTATACTCATCATTACACTTCTACATCTTCTAAGAATGAAAAATCCAACTTCTTCCAGTATATTTCAATTGTGGGGGTTGTCCCAAGCAGGGGCGGCATCGCGAATCTAAATTTCTATGGGGGTAGCACAGTGCCCCACAGAGTAATTTAGACCCTAGACTCTACATTCTAGTCTCCAGCTACTTTGGGTTCTCCAAAACCTCAGAGATCTTCAACTTCTCCTCGTCTACTTATAGTACCGGGCGGTGGGCGTGGCTTGGTGGCCCCCGATTCCCACGGGGGCAGCCCGGCGGCCCGCAAAGCAATCAGCCACCCGCCGCGAAGTTAATTCCACGCTCGCCGATCTCACTTAACAAAAGAATTGCCCTTTCTGGAGAGCCCCGAAGAGGCTTCCATAGAGAAAAGAGGGCAAGGGCAAGACAATTTCGTTGGCGACTCTCCCACGCGAGCGCGAAATCGCGAGGTGGATGCGTGACATAACAGGGCGGCCTGACCACGAACACTTCGGCCGCGTGTAAATACGTGTAAGGCGAACAATGATTCTCCCGAGCGAGGAAACTAAGCGAGTACAGCAATTATGGGGTTCGCGTGTAAATTCGCGGCCACCTGGCGGCTTTCATGCGACAAAGTACCGTCGTCGCGCGGTGCGCAACGTCGAACGAACATAGCTCGCTCACCCCCCGCGTCATCCCCTCCCCTTCACCCCCTCGGGGCAAGGAAAATCTACTGTATAATGCAGGAACGTCGAGAGTGCATTCTGCCCGCGGCGGTAAAAGCGATTTCACGGTGGCGCGAATTTGGAGCAAGTCCAAGTTGAAAATCGATCGACCTTTAAACCAATCGGCTGTGCGCCTCGGCCCCGTCTTCGCCCTTTCTGAAACCAGCCCTACATCGGGAATCGGGTGCCCGATACTTGTCGGTCCTCGTCAAACGCCGGGAACGTTTCCGGCCGTCGCGGAAGCACGATCATGTTTGCGAGGAGCAAACCCCCGGAAGTGTGTCCTGCATTTACGCGCGGAGCACTAAACAATGATGCACACATGTCTGCGGAAGAAGCAGCCACCGGGTACACAAATTCATTCGTAGCTATCACTCAATCTTGTTGCTCTTTCACGGAAAATCAAAATTCAAATTTCGACCCTGGCGGGACCATCGGAATCGGATTTTTTCCTTCAGAATTTGTGAAGCATTCCTGCATGCTGAATTCTGCAGACAAGTGTCGAATTCGGTGACTAATTTGAGTTAAAATTAATTCGTTGGAACTGGGAAATTAATTCGTGGCTCTTCCTTCATTTTCTTGTTGTTTCACGGAAAACCAAAATTAAGATTGTAACTGTAACGGGACCATCGGAATCGGATTTTTTCTTTCACAATTTGGACAGCATCCTCGCATGCTGCATACTACAGGAAACTGATAAATTTGGTAAGCAATTTTAATTAAAATTAATTTGTAGAAACTACGAAATTAATTCGTGGCTCTTCTTTCATTTGCTTGTTGTTTCACGGAAATCCGAAATTCAAATTGTAACTCTGGCGGAAGCATCGAAATTATTCAGATTTCTCCTTTCGCAATTTGGGCAGCATCCTCATGTGCTGCATTCTGCAGGAAACCGATAAATTTGGTAAGCAATTTTAATTAAAATTAATTTTTAGAAACTACGAAATTAATTCGCAGCTCTTCCTTCATTTGCTTGTTGTTTCACGGAAAACCAAAATTAAAATTATAACTGTAACGGGACCATCGGAATCAGATTTTTTCTTTCACAATTTGGGCAGCATCCTCACTTGCTGCATTCTGCAGAAAGCTGATAAATTTGGTAAGCAATTTTACTTAAAATTAATTTTTAGAAACTACGAAATTAATTCGTGGCTCGTCCTTCATTATCTTGCCCTTCCACGGAAAACCAAAATTAAAATTATAACTGTAACCGGACCATCGGAATCAGATTTTTTTCTTTCACAATTTGGGCAGCAAAATTCAAATTCTAACTTTCGCTGGACCATCGGAATCAGATTTTTTCTTCCACAATTCGGGAGACAAGAAACCGATGAATTCTGTGAGCAATCTTACGGCAAAACGAAGTAGCAATTAATTATCTGTGAGAATTACAATTTGTATACTTGACACAAAGACAGTAAACAGATCTGAAATCAAATTGAATTGTTTAAGTTTTTTCTCAGAAGTGCTCACCAGCATCCCGCAGGCAGCTGACGGGTAACCAATTAAAAACTGAAGCTGCGATTGATCGATCGATCGTACGGGTTGCTAATTATTCGTTATTCCTCCCGCGAAGATAAACAGGAAACATGCGAGTTCGAGCAGTTTGAAGAATCGTTGTTCTCGGAACGAATCCTTTATCTCGCGACCGACGTTGCATCGTTGCAAGTATCGATGGGATTCGTTGTGCAAATTGATCGAGGCAGACGTTCGCCTAACCGATGATAGCGATAACGTCTAGCCGCCGTCTCGCAGTCGTAAACAATGTTAGAGGCTCTTGGCTGTTAGAGGCTGTTGCCGCTAACGCGAATTAGGAGCACGCGAGAGCATGTTTCGTGGATCGATCGATCGGTGGAGAGCCTGTGGCCAATCGGCGCATAAACAATGCACGTGCCCGCTCGCTCTCGATCGGCAAATCACGGGTATTTCCACTGGTTACGATCGAACCGAGGAATTACGAATTAACACTATGACCAAACACACACAGAGCCCGGCTGCCCCGACAAATCGCATTAAACACGCGGTAAATTATTCAGCGAAGCAGCAATTGAAAAGACAAGATTCGCTGCTGCCGAGAAACCCTTTCAACCTTCTTGCATTTTGCAAAAGCCGGTGAATAGGTCGTTGCGCAAATTCATGTTTAAATTAACGGAGAATCAACGGAGATTACAGACTGGCGAGCTGTTTTTACAATGGCGGAATCGGTGATCGGGCCTCGTTCATCGGTTTATTTAATCTCCGTAAACCTATAAGACGCTAATAAGACCTGTAAGACCTATGAGAAGCTAATAAAAATAGTTACGATATTATTTAAAACGATATTCACATCGCCGAGTTTGTTTCTAAGAGATTGCTGGAGATTTGACTGTAGTAAGTAGGATAATAAACAGCATACAAAAGGAAATAAATACGGAAATATTCCAGGTCAGAGGAAACGTCTTAGAGGTAAAATATTGATGCATTGTTTTTTAAATTATTAACAGAAGAAACAAATGTCTACGCGGCTCCTGTATCCTGCAATTGATAATAGTCTTTAATATACAGTAACGAGCAAAACTGAGTCCACACTATTTGAAGCAACAACACTTTTTAAAAGTTAGATCAAATGACTCGAATGTTATTGAGAAGTTAGATGAATTAGTTTATTAGACGAGGTGTACAAACAATTTGAGAAAAGTTGGAATTGGTCGGAATCGCAAAGGAAATAGTAAAAGTTGGTCTTTTTATCTGAGCCTGTATTGAAAATTTAAAAAATGTGTTTGAATAAATTACATCCATACTGAAAATTTTATCGATATTGGCTAATTCGTTCACGAGTTATAAGTGCGATTAAAAGTGCGATTTCAAGTCGAAAATCCTGAAAAATGGCAACTTTTTCACTTTTAAGCGTTCATAACTCGAATTGACCAACATCGGTACAATTTTCAGCGTGGATATAATTTATTCGAGCGAATCAAACACATTCTTTAAATTTTCAAAACAGTGTCAGATAGAAAAGCCGAGAAAACCAACTTTTGCTGTTTCTTTTGAGATTCCGACCAATTCAAATTTCTTTCAAACATTGGTTACACCTCGCCCAATAAACTAATCCTTCTAACGTCTCAATAACATTCGAGTCATTTGATCTAATTTTGTGTACTCAGTTTTGCTCGTTATTGTATTCTGCAGTCCAGGCTTCTGGTATTTCTGCCAACGCGGAGCACGTTTACTTAATTCAAGAGACGCTGAGTATCGACGAGTTTAATAAGTTAGGCGCGTGCAGGTACTTAAACACGCGACACTCGGAGTGTGAATCGGGTCGGGCCCAAGCCGATCCCAGTTGAGCCGCGTCGAATTAATCGAATTAATCCGATGGAATCGCTCGACGCGAAGGACGCCGCTCGACAACGGACGAAACAGACCGCAAAGAGACTAATGACGAGTCGAGCAAGGGCTTCGTAACGCGATGGATTAATTCGGAATCCCTAAAGCTTCCGTCGATACTCTTTTCCTCTCTGCACGCGGACGCGGCTCGCGATCGATGCGCCGCGCTGTACAACAAACGCGAACAACAATCGCGAAAAGTCATCGTTCAACATCGACCCGATACCACTGCAAATTGTGCGCCACAATGTCTAATTGACTCATTAACTCCTTGCACTCGAAGCCATTTTAACTCCTGAACGAAACATTTCTTCGAACCTAGAATCTTTTCCTACTATATATTTCTCTTGAGGTTATACACACGAAAATGGTGCATCGTATTAGTGAAAGCTGTAGTAATTTATTAAATAAAATAAATTTGATAAGGTGAAAAATATTTTGACTGTATCAACACTTTGACTCGAAGCCATTTAACTCCTGAACGAAACATTTCTTCGAACCTAGAATTTTCCTACTATATATTTCTTTGAGGTTATAACACGAAAATGGTCATCGTACATTAGTGAAAGCTGTAGTAATTTATTAAATACAAATAAATTTGATAAGGTGAAAAATATTTTGACTCTATTAACTCCTTGCACTCGAAGCCATTTTAGTTTCTGAACGAAACATTTCTTCGAACCTAAAACATTTCCCTTCTGTATATTTCTCTTCATGTCATACACACGAAAATGGTGCGCTCGTACAATAGTGAAATCCTTAGTAATTTATTAAATACAAACAAATTTAGTAATGTAAAATATATCTTGAATAATGACACAGCAATTTTTAGTGGCGTCTTACAGTCGCCGTTCGAGTGCTCGGGTTTATATGTCATATATCTCTTTCTTAGTACTCATTATGCTTTAAAAATTAGCTTTAAAATAATATGGGCACAGTGATCGGTACCACCACAGTAATTAGGTAGCTTACACTACTTTATTCGCGAAAACGGAAAATGTACAGAAAATGTACAATGTAATTGAACCTGGCAGAAAATATTTTGTATAATGATACAATTTTTGTGGCCATTCGATAAAGATACAGATTTAATAAAATTAAAGAAATTCTTTGGGACACACTGCGAAAAATTTGCCACTTAATTATTAGAAGACGAAATATATTGTAGCACATTGTGACATGCGCACTATAGTCCCGTTTAGTGTACGTCTTTATAGGGGGGAAAAAACCGCAAAAGTTACGCCATTTGCCCGGAAACCTTTCCGCCACTCTGACCAACGAAACAAGAAATTCGTAACATGACCGTCACGATTTAAACCGCAGGCTTTGCGAAGAATTGAAGAGAAACAAACGAAAGATACTCACGAGGCCGAAGGACGAATAAAACGCAGAAGCTGAGGAAAACCGGAAGTCCTCCGGCGAATTCGCGAGCGGAACGTTCTGGGAACGTTTAAACCAGCTGGCAAGATAAATGAAAACTGACTGTAACGAGATTCTTCGATTCCCCGGTTGATCCGCGCGCGTCTCGAGAAATTCTAATTTCGAGAGAACGACCTTCGGTTGCGAGCTCTCGCAAACATCGTTAGCATAACAGCATGCGCGGCGCCCGCTATAAATCGAAAAAAGCGATCACGGGTTTTTACGATCGTGGATGGCATCCTATCGTTAATTACTTCCGAAGGTCGACCAGAAACAGTGTCGATCACCACGTGCCGAAATGTCGATCGGAGAAATCGCTGACGAACATACCCATTTGTTGGAAATTGTAAAATGCACATTCCGCTTTCGAAAATTCCCAACAAATCGGTATTAACTTCTCCAGAAATTACAAGTTAGGAAATCTTCTTTCGAAATTTTCTACGCTGGAATTTGTGGAGAAGTTAATACCTATTTGTTGGAAATTGTAAAATGCACATTCCGCTTACGAAAATTCCCAACAAATCGGTACTAACTTCTCCACAAATTTCACCGTAAGAAATTTCGAAAAAGGATTTTCTTTTCCAGGAAACTGAGGTCACCTGAATTTTCTAAAAGTTAAGAAAAACAATGAGTTAAGAGTACGAATTCTTGTAGCAATATATTTAAAATAATATATACAATAATATACAGGGTGGTTGGTCACGGAAAGGGGGTGATTCTACGCGAAAAAAGAAGTCGAAAATATGGAATAAAAATGTTTAGACTTAGCCTTTATAATATTTAGAGTTAGACTTCCTAATATTCGGTGTCAAGACGAGTACCTCGACGCATCACTCTTTAACCTAGAATCTCGGGGTGAAATAATTTCTGCCAAAAAAGAAAAAACTGATTTCCAGTCCACTGGGACGCGGGGCGGCTGTGTGCGTTATGGTAATTTCGGTGTATCACGCGGCGAAGATAAACGGGCTAATTGCGCGATCATTTACGTCAGCCAATAGACGACACTCGGGCAAACACGGGGACAAAACGAGGCTCTCTATCACCGGCGTCACAGTTGCGTAAATTTCAGCCTGGTTTTGCGGCCCGCCCGGTTGTTTGATCAGCAGATTCTTCGACGTTCGTTCCACGTGCACAAGTGCTTCGCGGTCGTATGAAACGGCGAGGAACCGCAGATAAAAGTCTTCTCGTTACGGCGGCGCGTTGCGTTTATCAGGCGTGCAAACACCGGTAGCGGAACGTTGCCGCGCACGCATGACAGTTCTCGGGGGCGTTACGATTTACGAGCCGACCGGTGCGACCCGGCTGTCAACCCGGGTTCACCAGACAAGCGGCACGATTAACTTGCACACGACAATTATTATTTGATCCGGCTGCGAATCTCCTCTCCAAAATCACCGACCGCCGAAACGCGTCCGCAGAATTGATCGAACATCCGCGAAACCTTCATGCGTTCAGAGTTTACGCGTGCATATACATTTTAACGCGTGCATCTGTTCCGGTAACGAGTAAATTGGATTACGGAAACACGTGTTACCTTGTTAGGGAGTGTTACCATGGCGTGGAGTTGTCAATCGTTTTATATAAAAGCCGCGAATTATAATAATACTCTTTCACTCTTTCTTCCACGCTCTCGTTCTATTATTTTCGAATTTTTAAAGAAAGAGAAGATTTAACTTTGGTTTGGTACAATCTGCTCAGACAATATTTTTTGCGGTCTAATAATGTGATGAATAAACTGCTCATCTTTATGCGCAACACAAAAACTTTCTGTCCGAATTGCAACAAACTAGGGTGAAGTAAAAGTAGATTATATTTGGTCAAAAAGAAATGTTTGACACCAGATTTACGGGACCAAAATGACGGATTCTAATGTTTTTGAATTGCGAATTATCGAGACTGTAGAAATGCACCCGTGAGCAATTATTTAACTATGCTTCTCAGCAAATTGTAATTGTAATTGTTGCTTCTTTGTCAGCGGTTTACGCGTTAATTTTTGGCGTTTTTCGATACTAATCTGGCTACATGGGTTCAGCAATTTTCTATGATATTTCAATCTGGAGACCTGTGGCTGGTCATTCCAAAATTTTAGTATTTTCCCGTGTAAAATATTCTTTTACAATATTGGCTGTAGGAACACTTGCATTATCTTGCTGATAAATAAAGTTTGTGCCCGCAATTTTTACATCGCGTCTCTTCAATTATTCGTCGACTAAATCCATATACTTTGCACTATTAATTTCACCAGTTACAAACTTAATGTCAGCATGACCAGTGCTCTTTTTTCCCATATTCATCTACATTTTTTAATAAATTGTAAACAACCTACGATTCGACAGTTTCGCAATTTTACTGATAGAACGATTTTCTTTAGGTAAATTGTGTATCATTAATATTTCAGGACCAGTCGATCTTTTACCGCGAGCATTGTTGAAAATTGCACGATATTTTAACACTATGACAGGAACAATCTTAACTACTCGCCGATGTGAACAGATTGACGCTGTGACGCTGACGGAAAATACACAATTTTGACTTTGCGCTGTCCTTTTGAAGCAACAGTCAACACTACTGTTTACGTTTTCGGCTTAAAGTTCAACCTACAAACAGAAAACGAGTGTTTACCCTGAACAGATACAACTTATTGCTAACTGAACAGTGATATATAACACAGTAACGGTTACAGTTAAAGGGGTTTAAGGGGTTTAAAAGGGGTTTAAGATTTAATGTCACGCAGGGTCACAGTCACACTTTTTTTTCACGGGGTTAATGGATCCGGGCTATTACCTATCGGAATATTAATTAACGGATGCCAGAAGGGAGTGTCTAAAGATGTTCATACAAAGAAGGCATACAGTGTCTTCCATTAATAAAAGGGGCCTGTTGGGACGCTTTTCGTTCCCCAGAAAAGAGATTAGAACTTCTGATCGAAATGAACCTGGAGAACGGTCTCCATACGTAACAAAGAACTATAGGTAATAAGTATACTGCGGATTTCATGCATGTAGGATAAGATTGATCAAAACCGCAAAACGGTGGAAGTATTATTCCGAATTGGTTGAAATCATTGAGGTAGAGAATAAATGCCATCGTAGATCTTGTGTCTTCGAATGGACACAATTTATTCATATTATAGTTCATTTATTCATATTGAATTTATAGTCGAAGTATTATTCAGAATTCGTTAAAATCATTGAGGTAGGGAATAAATACCTAGCTCCTGTGTCTTCGAAAGGACACAATTTTCTCATAAAAATTCACAATCTGCTAACGAGACACATTCGTACGTGTTTCCGGTTCCGGAAAGAAGATGATTGCGAGAAGGAAGAAAATCCAGGAAGAAACTACGTAACAAATAAATAAACGTTTCTCGCCGGGAAACAAAAATTTCGATCACTTTTCGGCCTCCCTAATAATTCTCGCATAGTCACAATTTTCGCATAAAAATTCACAATCTATTAACGAGACGCCTTCGTACGTGTTTCCGGTTCCAGAAAGAAGATGATCGTGAGAAGGAAAGATCCAGGAAGAAACTACGTAATAAATAAATAAACCTTTCTCGCCGGGAAACAAAAATTTTGGATTATTTTTCGGCCCCCCTAATAATCCTCGCGCGCGAAGGGTTAAACAGTTAGGCGGAGCAGTTGTGGTTCGCAACGGGCAGCCATGGCCGCAGGATTCCGCGTAGCTACCAGACCGAACCGACGAAATCCGGCTCCGAGGAGCTAGACGTAGAACGGATCTCGAGAGAGAGAGAGAGAGAGAGAGAGAGGGCCTGTTCTCCGAGGTACCTCGAATTTATTCCAGGCAGGTGTCCGTCGAGGAAACAACAAAAAAGAAAAAGGAACGCGCCGGTAGGTGCATAGCTAATCCCGAGTCCCCCTCGAATCGACATCCCCTCGTGGTTGCGCAACGCGCGCTCGCCGTTCCCGCTCTCCCCCGTGCTCTCTCCAACGGGGACGAGGGAGAGGGAGAACGGAAAAGAGAGAGCCGGTTCCTCGGTAGTCCGAGGCACAGTTCTTCCGTGTTGCTCGGCCACGTGCCACCGGCTCTCGTACCTTCTTGTTCCCCAGCGTCTCTTCGCGGTCCGTTTTCCTCTCCTCGCGAAACAGAGAGCTCGGTAACCTTGGCCTTCGACGGGTCCCACCGGAATATACGTATATATGTATGTGTGCGTGTGTGCGTATAGGTTCCCTCCGGACGCGCGAACTGGTCCCCGGACTATAGTTCCCCTCGGGCAACGCGTATGTATGTACGTATTTACGGACACACCGAGCGAGAGGGAGTCCTCTTTCTGGCGGGCAAGCCCTTCGAACCGGCTTCGGACGCGGCGTTTCCTGACACCGATCCAGTAACTGACCTTCTCAACGCAACCGGTTTGCCGGCGTGGCCCTTCTCCGCCGCTCGCCGGACACCGTTCACTCGACCGCTGACAAAACAGGCTGCGAAAGCCACGAACTCTACGAAAGGTTCAAACTCACCGATTCATCCGAACGCTCGAACAGCTTCCAGTCCCTTCAACCGCTTGGAACTACTCGAAAGCCGCAGATTCTTCGAATGATTCAACCTCTATTGTAGCCTCGAAGTCTTCGGTGCATCCAGACGCTCCAAAGTCTCTGAACGCTCCAAACGTTTCACTAGTTTCGAACTCTCTTATGGTTCCAAGTGGTACAAGATTTTCGACAGATACAAACGGTCTGAGTGCTCCAAACGATCCAACGGGTTCGCGAGCTTCAACCATGAAATGGTTCCAAACGCTCCAAGTTCTCTTCTCTTCGGTGCATCCAAAGTCTCTGAATGCTCCAAACGTTTCACAAGCTTC
Source organism: Halictus ligatus (assembly GCA_028454255.1). Taxonomy (NCBI): domain Eukaryota; kingdom Metazoa; phylum Arthropoda; class Insecta; order Hymenoptera; family Halictidae; genus Halictus; species Halictus ligatus. Next base: position 1,581,825 of record CM052139.1, on the reverse strand, counting down.
AAACTCTCCAACGCTCCAAACAAATGCTCCAACGGGGTTCGCGAGCTTCAATTATACAATGGCTTCAAACGCTTTAAATTCTCTACTCATTGGTGAATCCAGACGCTCCAAAGTCTCTGAACGCTCCAAACGTTTCACTAGATTCAAACTCTCTTATGGTTCCAAGTGCTCCAAGCTCTTCAGCAGATAGAAAGGATTCGAATGCTCCAAACGATCCAACGGGTTCGCGAGCTTCAATTATACAATGGATTCAAACGCTTTAAATTCTCTACTCATTGATGCATCCAGACGCTCCAAAGTCTCTGAATGCTCCAAACGTTTCACAAGCTTCAAACTCTCCAACGCCTCCAAATGCTCCAAAGGATTCGAATGCTCCAAACGATCCAACGGGGTTCGCGAGCTTCAACCATGAAATGGTCCCAAACGCTCCAAATTCTCTACTCTTCGGTGCATCCAGACGCTCCAAAGTCTCTGAACGCTCCAAATGTTTCACAAGATTCAAAATCTCTTATGGTTCCAAGTGCTCCAAGCTTCTCCACAGATTCAAAGTCTCTGAATGCTCCAAACGTTTCACAAGCTTCAAACTCTCCAACGCCTCCAAATGCTCCAAAGGATCAGAATGCTCCAAACGATCCAACGGGATTCGCGAGCTTCAACCAAATGGTTCCACGTGCTCTAAATTCTCCAAACGCTCCAAAGGTTCAGAATACTCGAAACGCTCTAAATTGCTGCGAAGACTCCAAATGCTCCAAACGTCATGAATGTTTCAAAAGCTTTGAATACTCCAGGAGCTCCGACGACTCCAAACGTTCAAAACTTTTCCAGGGCTGCGAACTCTCCAAAGTCTCCAAACTTTTACAAATACTGTGAACTCTCCAAAGTCTTCAAGTTTCTCCAATGACAGCAAACTCCTTCCAAAGTCTCCAAGTTTCTCCAATTGTCAGAAACTCTCCAACAGCTCCAAACTTTCTAAATGTTTCAAAAGATTGAATCTCTCCAATGACCACAAACTCTCCAAAGTCTCCACACTTTCTAAATGTTTCAAAAGATTGAATCTCTCTAATGCCCACAAAGTCTCCAAGTTCAGCCAATGACCACAAACCTTCCAACAACTCCACACTTTCCAAATGTTTCAAAAAATTGAATCTCTCCAATGACCACAAACTCTCCAAAGTGTTCAAGTTCGTCCAATGACCACAAAGTCTCCAAGTTTCTCCAATGGCCACAAACTCCCCAACAACTCCAAACTTTCTAAATGTTTCAGAAGATTGAATCTCTCCAATGGCCCCAAACTTCTGCGACGGCTCCAAACTCAACAACCAACCAAACCCCAACCGTTCCGAACGCTTCAATCGGTCCGAGCGCTCCAAACCTCTCCACTGGCCTGGAATCCTCCAAATTCTCCAACGGATCCAATCGCTCCAAACCTCTCGAACGTCTGCGAATTCTTCAACGGTCCCGAAATCCTCAAAGTTTCCAAATCTCCTCCAAACCTGCTCCAACGACTGCGAGAGCCCTCCAAACTCTCAAATTCCTTCAACCAGAGCTTCCCGAACTTCTCCAAATCTTCCGCAAATTCTCCAAAACCCTCCAAACAGATCCGAAACGTGTCGGAAACTTCAAAGTCTCCGAACGACGCTCCTGTCTCTCGAATCTACGATGTCCTCTCGAACGTCTCCAAACGTTCCGAACTTATCCGAGACACATCCGCGAGCTCTTCAGACTCTCCAAGACTCTTCGGACTCTCCTCTTCCGTCTCAGAATCATCAAAGTCCCTGAACGTTGCCGAACCGTTTTCGTATCCCGGTTCGCAAATCGTTCGGAAATCGCGCGAAACGGCGCGAGCTCGCGTCGAACACGAAGAGCACCACGGAGCTGACACGAACCCGAAGCGCGCAGCGTCTCGGCGAAGACTGAGTCCGAGGTGACCGGCCGCGAGCTCAGAGCCGAGAATCGACGTCGATCCGAACCGTTGCCGAGTGAATGACGCCACGCGCGCACGGATCTCCCTCTCCCTCCCTCTCTCTCTCTCTCTCCCTCTCCCCCTCTCTCCTGCTCTGTTTGTCCCGTTCCTTTGTCTTCTTCTCTTTCTCCCTCCCTCTACCCCCTTCTGTTCAGTCGTCGAGGCGAACAAGGCCCGCGCGAGTCAATAGGACTTTTCTCAATTAGACGAGATACGCGGATAACGGAATGTAACGCGACATCGGCGAGCACTGATTACTCGGGTCATGTCGTTCGCGTGAATTGCCGCGATAACCTTCCGAAACTTGGCCGGGCCACTCGAAAATCCCCGCGGCCATCCCGGTGCCAAATGCTTCGGTGAAAAGACTCACCAAATTTTCTCGATACAGAAGACACTGGTCTGTAAACTTTTCTCTAGAGACTTCTATGCGCCTGCATTAGGAACACCCTCAGGTAGGGGATTTCTGCGCCCTTCGAACAGGAAGTGAGGACAAAATCGCTTCCCTCAAACCCTCGTTCTAGAAAATATAAAACCATTTGTTACCGACATCAAGATCGCCAATGAATCATTAGCTTCGGTTCGGCAGAGAGATTGTTAGACTGCGCACCTGTATGCAAAATAAAAATTGTCAGTTGTAAGGATCCGAGGGTCAATGAAAATGTATGTTTCAATCGTCTAGAAAAGTCGGAAATAATATAATAACATCTTTACATTTCTTTTTAATACGTAGACTGCCATGTCACCCATATGTGGGTGACGAAATTATTTATCCATATTTTTTCAGAAATTTTTACGTTAATATCTTCATTGTGCCAAATTAGATTAGGATCTGTAAAATGCAAAAAAGTTGGAGGATTACTCAATATAATACATTTCATCTTTTTCAAAGTTTATTTCATTAAATAACTTACTTTGATTTTATAGAATTTTTGAGATTTCTAGTGTGGCAGTCAAAGTGTTAATAGTAAGTGAGAACAAACTTCATTCAAACCCTCATTCTAGAAAAAACGATAAAACCATTTATCACCGCACGTAAAATCGAAATCGCTGACTTTAGCGAAGAGATTATTAGACTACGTAACTTTGTGCAAAATAAAAATCGTCAGTTGTAAGAATCCGGGGGTCAATGGAAATGTATATTTTAATCATCTAGAAAAGTCGTAAATAATATAATCGCATCCTCACATTTTTCTTTAATAGTAAGCTCATTCTAGGAAACATTCTAAAACCATTTATCACCGCCCGTAAAATCGAAATCGCTGACTTTAGCAAAGAGATTATTAGACTACGCGACTTTGTGCAAAATAAACATTTGTCAGTTGTAAGAACCCCAGGGTCAATGAAAATGTGTACTTTAATCGTCTAGAAAAGTCGGAAATAATATAATAGCATCCTTCCCTTTTTTTTTTTTTAATAGTAAGTGAGGAAAAACTTCATTCAAACTCTCATTCTAGGAAACATTCTAAAACCATTTATCACCGCCCGTAAAATCGAAATCGCTGACTTTAGCAAAGAGATTATTAGACTACGCAACTTTGTGCAAAATAAACATTTGTCAGTTGTAAGAATCCCAGGGTCAATTAAAATGTAAGTTTTAATAATCTAGAAAAGTCGTAAATAATATAATCGCATCCTCACATTTTTCTTTAATAGTAAGCTCATTCTAGGAAACATTCTAAAACCATTTATCACCGCCCGTAAAATCGAAATCTCTGACTTTAGCAAACAGACTATTAGACTGCGCAGATTAATGCAAAATAAAAATGGTCAGTTGTAAGAATTCAATAAAAATGTACGTTTTAATCGTCCAGAAAACTGTAGAATAATGATTAATGTCCTTCCGGTATTGTGCGCGACCTATTCAAGGGAAATCTGGCGCCATTAAAAAACGGGGACACGCGCGCCTTTGTATCGGGTATCTGAAATTCTACGCGGTGCAACGTCAGCGTCGAAAACTCGCATAATCTCGTGGCGCGGAAGCGGTCTCGCGAAAAAGTACCGGGGCGCACCGAATATCCGATTTTTGCGGGCGGATTCAGCGGAAAGCGGGCGCAGGCTACCGAGACCGCTGATATCTTCGGTCTGGTGCATTTCATTGCATTGTTTCCCGCAGGATATATTCAAATGAGAGAGGCGACAAAACGAAAGTATGAGCTTGGCCAAAAGCTGCGTCCCGATAACGATCGTCGCATCCGGTTGAACGAAATGCGGCTCTTTGGTGCGGTGTTCTCCGGACACGCGATCGATTGGTCGCCAGGTGTTTGTGTGTATGTGTGTGTGTGGTATCGCAAAGATACGCTAGGCGTCACGTCAGGCCACTTATGCCCTGCACTTATGCAGCCTGCCAACTTTCTAAAGGTGCAGCTCCACTGGCTGCAACTCTCGGTGCAATCTCGTTTCCGTGCGATCCATAGGATCCAAACGCTTATTAACACGAAGCATTTATTTTGCGATCAGAAAGAATAGAAATTCTTCGTCGTTCCATAGATCCATAGATTGGAATGTTCCATAGATCCATAGGAGCCAAACGCTTGTTAACTCGTTGCATTTATTTTGTGATCAGAAGGAATAGAAATTCTTCATCGTTCAGAATTTCAGGAAACAAAGAAGATACACGCTGTAAGTCATGTCAAGGCACTTATGCTCTGCACTTATGCAGCGTGAAAATTTTCTAAAGGTGCAGCTCCACTGGCTGCAACTCTCGGTGCAATCTCGTTTCCGTGCGATCCATAGGATCCAAACGCTTATTAACCCGAAGCATTTATTTTGTGATCAGAAAGAATAGAAATTCTTCGTCGTTCAAAATTTCATGGAACAAAGAAGATACATAGTTTATAATAAATATAATGCCTATGTTTTGAAACCTATGCCTATGTGTTGAAATTCTTCATCGTTCCATATATCCATAGATTGGAATGTTCCATAGATCCTTAGGATCCAAACGCTTATTAACCCGTTGCATTTATTTTGTGATCGGAACGATTAGAAATTCTTCATCGTTCAGAATTTCATGGAACAAAGAAGATACATAGTTTATAATAAATGTAATGCCTATGTTTTGCCTATATAGCTAGTTTTAACGTTAAAAATTGGTTTTGTTAGAGCACCCTCGAGCGCAAAGGCTTAACGCGATGGTAGAAGGATTGGAATTGAAAATTGGAACGAATTCGTGCACCGGGTAAATTCACATTCGGCGCGATTCGTGTTGCGATAGATCGTGATCAACACTAGGTTTACGGAGCATTAAAAGTGAGTATTTTACGTTACTTTATAAAAATGAGAGGAATGTGTCTATCCAAATTTTCCGCCATTTTTTAAACAGCATATACCTAAGGAAATAAGTTCGTTGAGTAATTCCACGTAGATGGGTCTTCACAATCTCAATAATCGTAAATGAAAAGTATTAGAACTAGTGTTAATGTCTCTTTTTTTTTTACAGGAATTATTTTGTACTGTGTTCAGAAATGATAAAAACAGGACAATTTAAAGTATTGTCCGCAATTTTAGGGGGTTGTGTTTGCTATCGGTAGACTGTGCATTCCTGTATTTACAAGTAGTGAATTTATCGGAAGAACTTAAGAACATCGCTGTTTTACATTTATCGAAACTATTGAACCCTATGCAGAAAATGTGTATTTTAAAATCCGCGGTTTGTCAGTTTCATGGGACGAACAATTTTGGAGCGACGTCTAAAATCTTCTTCTAGATGGATCTTCGCAATCTCGATAATCGTGAATTAAAAATATTAGAATCCGTAATGACGGGTCCCGTGAACCTAGTGTTAAACCGTTCGATAGCCTAGTGTCGATCAACGTAAACGTATCGAAACGGGGATCGAGACTGGAGCCCGGCAACGTGACGCGTGCCCCCGAAAATCGCATTCAGCATAACCGCGGCGTAACACCTTGACGCGCTGCAACCGCAAAACTGATATCGAACGCGAGGGCAAACCGGGTGCGGGACGGGTTGCGCGAATTTCCGTTGCAGCTCGCGACCCGTCGCGTCGGTATTTATAGCGATAACCCGGTCTATATCTATATTTTCGGCGGCCGAGGGGATTCGGTGAATGGTGCGAATCGTTTAACGAGTCGAACGCCGCGCGACAAACTAAATTTACTGCCCTCCCATGCATGCGCGAACGAAACGGCGCGCAACGGGCAATTTCGACGAAATCGGATGCAAAATCAAGGAACCCTCGATTGAAATGAGGTAGAGCGATGCAATTTCCTTTCTATTGAAGCTGAAACTTTGTATGTTATGGGAAAAATAAGGAGATTGTGGTACGAACGTTTTTTAACCCCGAGAAAATTCGTTGAACTTGCACAATTTCAAGATAATTGCGGTTCTTCCGCGCGTGAAAAGTTAAAACAATTAAATACTTACCTTACTTTCTCTGTAAATGAAAATACAATTATGGACAATAGATATCTAATTTATACTACATTATAGTCTTACGTACGACGTACCTTCGAACTAGTGTGTTATCAAATCATTTCAACGAAAAAGTGATTTCATTAGTTTTCCGTCACAAAAATCTATTTTTTGCAAAATCCTGAGGTCGTAGACAAATTTTCAGACCAGATTTGGAATCAGCGTGAAACAATTTATGAGAAATGATGTGTATAGCATGTTAAAAAAAATTTTTTTCCGCCCGTGGTATTGAAGAAACCACAATTTTCTTGAAATTGTGCAAGTTCAGCGAATTTTCTCAGGTTTAAAAAACGTTCGTACCAGAATCTCCCTATTTTTCCCATATTCTACAAAGTTTCAGGTTTAATTTAAAGAAAATTTCATCGCTCTAACTCAATTCTTTGATTTTGAATCCGATTTCGTCGAAATTGTCCACTGTGCGGCGGCGCTACCTACCAACGCCCCGCTTTCGATCGATCGATCCGGGGATAACCGGACAGAAATGCCTTTCGAAATCACGGACCTAAATCCGATATGGTATTCATACCTGTATCGTGCTCGGAAAGCTGCGCCGAAACCGACCCGTTCGAAGGATAATTAACAGGGAGATACTAAACGATCGCAACTCGGAAATTCTATAGCGGATGTTAGCGGATCTACCGGCACCTTTTGTTACGAACAGACCGCCGATTTTATGCGTTTATGTTTTCTGTTGTCACAGAAATTCGAAAATATCTTGGGT
>CM052139.1:1541271-1574210 GCA_028454255.1 Halictus ligatus | reverse complement strand
GGTTTTCGCCACGTTTTCCGGCTTTTGGGACCACTCTGTGCGTCGAACAAAAACCCCGTCTTCCGTCGCCACGCTGCTCGAACAAACATTATGGCCGCCGCCGGGGTTTTCTCCTGTCAATCATCGTCGAGGCGACAGGACAGTAGCCCCCTTTCTTCCGAACTTTCTTCGAAACGCGAATCCCCGCGGCTCATCGATATTCGATACTTCCGACGCGCTTCTGCCTCGACACGCCGCACCACCGCCATTGTTTCTCCGACAGGGTAAATATCGTCACGACTCCACCGTATTTTCTGTGCCGTGCCTCGTTCGGGTGTCACGGAAACCCCATGAAAGTGTACAGGGTGGACCGCGTAACGCGATCGCTATAAATTATTTTTGTTAGCGGTGCCACCCCGGTCGACATTTTTATTATAGATTGTACGAGCACGGAGGACCCTCGAGGCGATCCACGGACTCCGAATTTCATTCATTTGCAACAGAAATCAGCAGTTGAAACAAAAGTAGCGACAGAAGAATTGGCGTTAACGTTTGAAGAATTTAAAAATGTCGGCAGTGTCGTGGTCAACTTATTGAAATAATTAGCGGTGGAAATCAATTTTTATTCCGCTACTGTTTCTTGCAGTCGATGAAGAAGACTCGTATTTAACGTGAAGATATTTTTAATTCTATTTAATCTTTTTAATTTAATTGTTAATTTAATTTTTATCTTAATTGTATAAAATCCGCAGTCTATTACGATGATAGCAACGATAAAAGCGATAATTTTCTTTTCAACTCATTGCACTATAACTGACTAAAAATATCCTAGCACAAGATTATACGTTAATTTAACAAAATCCGTTTGGTTTTTTCATTTCAGACGATCCAGTCCAGAAATATCGCGGTCGCAGAGGAGCTCCCGGAGATCAGCCATAGCAGCTTTCAAAATTATTATTCTTACAAATAAAAAGTGTTAAAATACAGTTAAAAGTTACCATAATACGTGTACAAATTTTTACATTAACAGATGCAAAAGTCTTTTCAGGAAAAATTCTCAAAAAATCGCTTCTTTTTGGGACTCCTGACTGTATACAACCCCTAGATTTACGGGACTCGTCAAAATGGCGGATTCTAATATTTTTAATTTACGAATATCGAGATTGTAAAGATGCATCCACGAGGAATTATTTAACAAATTGATTTCTCTGGATATATAATATTAAAAAGATGGCCACAAATTTTGATAGATGCAATCACCTTATTTTTGTAAAGTAATGTAAAACAGTCATTTTTAGTGCTCCGTGAACCTAGCGTTGAACAACGTTTCTCCGGTGTGTAAAACGCGCACCGATGTCTCGTAATACCTAATTTCTCATTAGGAAAATCCAAGGACTCCGGTTAGCCGCAAAAGAATGGAGGATGTCGCCGGCAGCGAGACGCGTTTCCGCGTTCGGATTATGCGAACAGTGTCTGCTGCCGGGGGTTGGGGTTGAGGTCGTCGATGGAGACACAGAGGGAGGGGGAGGCGAGGGGGACGGGCGGGATCGCGGAGGAATATCGCAGGGCGGTTTCCGCGTCGGGGAAAAAGCGAATTTAATTTACCGACGACACGTTCGCGGTGTCGAGTTGAAAATGCATGAACGAACGCCGTTGGCTGCCGCGTTTGAGGAGAAAGAAATTGGATCGGCGCGTGGCGATGCCGGTTCGCCGGGTCGCTTTCAGCGTGAAACCGGAAATGGGAACGAAGACTCCGCGGACGGCCGCCAGAAACCGAAAAGCAAATCGAGCATGGACCGGATCGATCTTCTTTTGCGCGAGCCGCGCTCAATTTCCACCATTTTCCCCTCTCCTCCCGCCGCGCCATCTTTAATTTCCTCTGCGACCCGCGAGGCCAAATATTGGATACACACACGCGAATCAACCCGTCGCGCTACGATTTATTAGCTTAATCGGAGATCTGTTATGCGAGACCGCCAGTTTAATACTTATCTATCAGAACAGATAAGTTAGATTGAATAGATGAGTCAGAACTCACGGGCTTTCTCGTCAACTAGAAGAAGTTGAACGAGAGTTCAAGAACTAGAAGTTGACGAATTTTCGAAAGGCAATACGCCTTCTCAAATCGAAGAAGAGTTAGACGCTGATTTTGATAAAACCTATAGGAGCTTATAGTTCTTTTTTTTTGTAAAGGTTCGACGACTCTGAGAGGAACTATGGCAATTTTAATAGCGCACGTCGCAGACACCTTTCTTCGCGCTCGACCTTTCGACAGTTTAGGAATTTCATTGAAAGGAAAGTAATTTTTCTATCGAATTGAAATTTTGCGGGTTCGTTCGCTGATCATCGAAGAACGTGCAGGAATTTTTTTACTCGCGTGTAACCATTTTTTCAGTAGTTAGAGTGATTTTAACGAGACCGACAAAAGCGAAAGATTCCTTCACTTCGATTGCACGTTTTGACAATTTTTCTAACAAGGGAACATATTCAAGTGCGAAAATCCGATTTTGATGAAACTTATGGGAGCTTGTAGTTCTTTGAAAAATATTTGACACGTGATTTTTTTTATCGGCAGACATCCACTTCGAAGGGGTGAAAACAGCCCTCAAAGTTGGGGGTCAAAACCATATTTTTTGAGATATCTCGGAAACCAGAGGGCGAAAAAATTTAATTTTTTTTTAAATTGTGTGTTTCTCAATGGGAAATGTACTCGCGCAAGAAAATTTTCACAAAAGTTTTTTGTTTAAACGATATATTAAAAATTTGATTCTTTTTTGCAGTTTCTTTTATTTATTGGTAGTTTATTTTAATGTAAACTTGGGCGTGTGATCTTTGATCCAAAATAGGGGTACATGTTTCAGGATTGTAAGCCTAATTACTCACCGGTACAGAGATTTCAGATTAAAATCGAATCCCTATCTGTTAGCATCATCCATCCCCAGCAAACTCCCATAACCAAATGTACCCTTGTATAAGGCCCTGCGAAAGGGCAGTTAGACAGAGAGGGAAGGAGTTACAAGCAACCAAAATGTACAAAATGTACAAGATCGCTTTGTTCGCTTGCTTGGCGACCTATTCCCAAATAAACCTAAGTTGTGCTGGATGACTTTGGAGTTTATTCGAGGATTCTCTCCGTCTACCCCTTCCTGCGGCATAACAGTACAGTTGTGTCCGTTGAGGATTTCCGGGCGCGAGCCGTGTCCTGAAGGAGCAGATTTCCCAAGGTTTCGTCAGCGTTGCAGCTAACTTCAGAATACACAGCATCGAGACCGTTTTCGCCACAGAAACAAAAATAGGACAAGTACTCCCATTTTTATTGTCCCATTTTTATCGTCCCACTTTTATGGTCATATAGTAGTTGCGTTTAATGATCGGTACGTTTCGTGCCGCCATTGTTAAACAACACGAGCCACGAATCACGTGATCGTTTGCTCGTTTAACGTTCCCGTAGGTTCTCCGGAAAGTTCGTTTCGTTTTCGATTAAACCACACAATGCAAACTCAACCTACTTTCATCGGGCAAGCAGATTGCGTGGCTTCGTAAAAGGAAGCTTAGAAAGTAATAATGAAACGAACAGATGATCACGTTGCTTGCCCATGCTCCTGTTAGTTAACAAGATTAAACATACACATTGCGAGAGAAACTTTTGAGACCGTCTAATACACATTGCTGCCAAAACTTCTTCTAACGAACTGTTCTTACGAAACTAGGTTGAAATTCGACTTGCAAACATCCATAATTATTGGACTGCAAAAACATTTCAAGAATGTCAAAATAGTGCGGTATTCTTATTCACGTAATTCAACTAAAGTATTATTTTATTTACCTGACTGTTTTTGAGCAATTAAAAGAATTGGTTTACCGAATGACAAGCAAAGAATATTTCCTCGAATAGAAACGGTCCAAAAACTTTTTTATTTCGGCTTCTAATGAACATTTAGGATATGCGTTTTGTAGATCTATGTTAGTTACCAGCACACTGAAAATTTCATCGAAATCGGTCGACGCGCGTAAAAATGGCACGCACTGAAAAGTGTTAGAGTCAGTGATTTAGAAACTACGATTTTCACTACTTTCAACTATTTGCAGCTCGCGTGTATGTTAATCGATTTCGATGAGATTTTCAGTATGCATACGACTAACATAGATCTACGAAACGCAGATTTTAAATTCTCCTTACAGGCTCAAATAAAAAAGTTGTAAGAAGTGCCATTTCTATTTCCTCGCGTAACTCTTACCATTCACAATTTTCTCAAAATCTATTTTACACATCACTTGGAAAACCCATTTCCTCTAATTTCTCAGAAAGAGTCAGATCATTTGGTCCATTTCGAAAAAAGTTATACCGTTTGAACAGTTCCATGCAACTACTTTTATTTTAGACAAAAATCCGCAGACACGCGGAAGCATGTTTACAATTTTTGGTAATCGTAAAAAATGTGGGAACGGTAATTTTGACCGGCGGTTTACTGTTGAAGATACACCAGTATAATCTCTTGTATTTTCGCTTATTGGCCTTTTATTATTGCTCATCGATTAGGACCACCGTGCGCCGATGACAAAACATTCTCCAGCCGGGGAAAATCGACTCGGTTCGAGTAGCTCTCGATGCTCCTCGGAAACAAGTAGAACGACCGCTCGGATAAGAAGTCACGGCGCATTTCCAGCACGCTTTCGTCCGTTCCATTGTTCCTCGAAAGCTCCCGAGCAATTATTCTCCGGCGAATCCCGCGTATCCGTCTCCTCTCCCGACTGTTATTCCCCCAGGAAGAGAGAGAGAGAGAGAGGGAGAGGGTCGCGGGTTTTCGATCAAAATTAGCCCGAAATCCTCGACGTGGTTGTACACACCTTTCCCCGAAGCTTTCCGCGTGCTTACGCGAGGGTGCGAGCTATAGTGATCGATGGCCGGTGGTCCGACGGCCATGCGAGAGCAGGGACCACCGAAACTCGTTCGAATTTTACGAGACGGTGAACGACCGCTATGATTTCGTGGCGGACATTTTCAGGGCACATTACGGGCTCACGCGGTTTCTTACCTCGAAATCGATAACCGAGCACCGTGGCGTTTCGAGAGCTCATGCGAATGCCTAGCTAGGTCTGCGTTAGGGTAGCCGGTGCTAACAGGTTCGAACTCTTCGACGAAATTGGTGCACGCTGGATTTATTCGTAACGCGATTGGAAAATTCTATTCTCTGCGTAGATCTACGTACGGTGATTTCTCTGTATACGTCGCCAAGATCTGGACGATAAATGTCGCGGAATTGTCCTCTCCACCACTGGGGTGTGACGCGATTCTCGATGTAAGTGTTATTGACATATATCGAGAATTACGGCTGTATACGTCAAGGTGTTTCTTAGGAATGACATGTACATTACAGGTTTTTCGAAAAAATACGGGAAGTATTAAAGTTCGAAAGTGCACGTAAGTTTATGGCCGTCACTGTGTGTCCACGCTGAGGCATCATACAGCATTTTGTCGCCCCTTGTTATCCTCTTTTTCTTTTTTTCTTCTGCCGAATAAAATCGAGACAATAAAACGAAATTGTAGGTGACGAAGATGATTGGCGCGCGAAGAAGAGGACGAAGAGAATGAAAACGTTATGCTGGCGTAAAACCGGAATGGCTTCGCTAATGAAACTGAAATTGGGAAGCTGCCGGTCTGTAAAAAAATACAATTTCGAAAAAAAAAGAAGTCAAGGAATGTGTTATTATGGAAAAATCGTTTTAACGTATCGCTAAATCTATCTGCAACGGTCCAATGACAGGTCGCAGATATTTTAAAATTGTTGAAATTGTAAAAACTCATTTCGTAGGAAATGGTGCAATGATTAGAATACAATTCTCTAAAATGCGAAGGTCTTATACCTGGAAAAATATAAGTTTTCTTGAAGAACCACAACAATTAACTCGCATGTATTGCTCCGTAATCGTCACATGTTTCGCCATTTTTATTTTCCTATATACTGTAATAAAAATGGCGAAACATGCGAGGATTACGAATCAATACAGTCAGTACGCCCCTAAAAATCGCATAACTTTGTCAATATTGGACTATACTACTTGAATTTTTTTGAGAAGTTAGAACAATTGGATCACTGCAAAACGTGAGAAACATGAAAGTACTGAAAGTTGTATTTTGCAACTTTTTTATGCGGGCTTCTATTAAAAATTTAAAAAGTGCGTTTTGTACATCTGTATCAATGATACATGTTCTGAATATTTCATTTAAATCGGTCAACATTCCACTGAGCTACAAACATTCAACGATAAAAAGTTAAAGGCGAAAGTCGCAGAATTTTGCCTTTCCCAGGGATTTTGCAGTTCATTGCAACGTTGACCAATTTTTATGAAATTCTCAGAACATGTATAATTCATACAGATCTACAAATCGTACTTTCTAAATTTTCGATGCAAGTCCACATGAAAAAGTTGCAAAATACAACTTTTAGTATTTTCTCTGCACTCTCGGCCAATTGCAATTTTTGTGAAAAACTTTTTTCACTTTATATAGCGATCCAATTGTTCCATTCGTTCTATTGTTGTATTTAATAAATTCCTAAACATTTCAGTATTGTACAACATGAAAAAAATATATGTAGAAGGGAAATATTCTAGGTCGGAAGAAGTGTTTCGTTTTGGGGTTAAAATAGCCTCGAGTGCAAAGGGGTTAATTGTCGTGGTTCTTCATGAAAATTTATACCTTTCCCGGGATAAGACGTTCGTGCTTGAAAAAAATGTTATTCACGGCGCGGTTTCCGGCGCAGGCCTCGCGGAACAGCGTCGATAAAATTGCGAGGGTTCGTTAAGGGTCGTGGGGGTGGTTCGCACCGGTGCGAACCGCGTGCAATGTGCAAAACGAACCGCGGATTCGCGATCCCTGGAGAAATTACAGGATGTTCATGCGTGGCTGCCTTCTTTCTCCGACTTTTCACTTGCTGCAACCCTCTCTGCGGTTTTTCACAGCAGTCGGCGCGCGCGGAGCGGAGCGCGCCAGAGAGATTTACGAGCGTTTCGCCGCTCGAAAACTGTTATTATATCGATTTCCATCTCCGAAACGGTTATGAAGAACCTCCGTCCCGAACGACCGTTATGAACAATCGAAATTTCCCCGAAACCTCCTGTCCGCACCCCCGTTTCCCGAATAATATCCGAACACCATTATTCCCGGTTCTCTTGGCTTTTTGCCAGATCCTTCGTGCATGTCCTAGTAACAATTCAACCCTAAATCGCACTCTGCATGCGAAATGCTCAACACATTTACGATTTTATTGCTCCATTCGTAGAAAAACGAACGTTTCGTCATCCCCTTGTCGATTGTACCACGATTTCTCAAACACCCTGTATATTTTGGAATTCCTGAATTCGCGAACTTTCAGGCTCGATTTTCTCGAAAAGCAGCGTATGAAAATTAAAATTAATTCCTTATTTTCGACTAGATTTTACGCGAGGAATCATCCCCTTACCGATTGTACCACGATTTCTCAAACACCCTGTATATATTGGAATTCCCGAATTCGCGAACTTTCAGGCTCGATTTTCTCGAAAAACCCCGTATGAAAATGAAAATTAATTCCTTATTTTCGACTAGATTTTACGTGAGGAATCATCCCCTTGCAGATTGTACCACGATTTCTCAAACACCCTGTATATATTGGAATTCCTAAATTCGCGAATTTTCAGGCTCGATTTTCTCGAAAAGCAGCGTATGAAAATGAAAATTAATTTCTTATTTTCGACTAGATTTTACGTGAGGAACCATCCCCTTGCCGATTGTACCACGATTTCCCAAACACCCTGTATATATTGGAATTCCTGAATTCGCGATTTTTCAGACTCGATTTTCTTGAAAAACCCCGTATGAAAATTAAAATTAATTTCTTATTTCCTACTACATTTTATGTGAGGAATCATCCCCTAGCGATAATATTATCTTAAATATCTATTCTAAACCTAAACAATCAGCATAAAGGAAAGGCTATTGTATATAAATTATTTGTTATATAAATAAATGAGCCTTATTGAATGATACGCTATCTAGTTACCAGCACTTGCCTAGTTGTTTCATAGCAAATACATCGAAGCTGCAATGGTGGACGACGAAGTGCAATTTTGTAAATGGAGGAGAGAGCATCGCAGTGTTTTCTATATAATTGAAATTATATAGAAGATAAATTTGTATCGCCATTTTACGGAAGTTGTTCATCGAATTCATTCAGCAACCAATTGACTGTTGTGTACATTTAATTATATTAACAATAGCTTTTTTCAAGGAACGGTCATTTTGACCGCGCACCGTTGGAATAGGTGTACGAGAAGTGTCATTTTAAGAGAATTCACGTCATTTTAAATTCTGTTCCTGATCGCCGCTGACGCGAATTCACGTCTTGCAATTTTTGTTTCTGAATGCGGCAACACTGGGCGCATCAATGTTATCTAATTTAAATTTAAATTATTCGTTAATTGAATAAATTAATTAATCCTTGCTTCAGCGATACAAGTTCGCGGCAAACGGCCTCAGAATTTCATTATTTTCGCCGATACTCGGTATTGAATTCACGTCTTGCAATTTTTGTTTCTGGATGCGACTACACTAGGCGCATCAATGGGATTAGATTTAAATTTAAATTATTCGTTAATTGAATAAATTAATTAATCCTTGCTTCAGCGATACAAGTTCGCGCGGCAACCGGCCTCAGAATTTCATTATTTTCGCCGATACTCGGTATTAGAAACGGAAAAAAGTTTGCCGCTCGCGAATGCGTTAATTAGTAGACGGAGGTCTATTATATCTGGTTCGAGCATGAAGATCACGATGCAAAGAGGCGTCCGGCGATCGATCGAACGGAATCATGAATTTTCGCGTGAAGGAAAAATAGCGCTTTGATTCACAGCGGCTCCGATTCCCAAGTTGATGCCGGACTCTCGCGAATATCGGATATCGAGAAGAGTGCCGGACGTCGAATCTGCCGGGCAAAGATCAATCGGATCGGGGCTAGCCGGGGCGTGCGAATCATCGAAATAAATTGCATAACGCCGTGACGCCGATACAAAGTGCACCGAGCGCTCTCGAATCTCGGAATAAACTATTATCGTCCCGGAAGAGTATCGGGCATATAAATATCCGCCCGGCGGGAAGAGCGATACGCCGCGGCGTACAATAAATTTTCGATTTTTATAAAAAAAAAGTTATTTTTGTACAGCCTAATAGTGCGCGCAAGATGTGCCGAAGTCAGATTTTTGAAAAAAAATTTCTTTACGGAGAAACGTAGGAACGTTTTTTAACCTTGAGAAAATTCGTGCAGAAATTCAAGAAAATTTTGGTTTTTCCAATACCACTAGCGGAAAAAATTTTTTTTTAACGTGTTGTACATCATTTCCCATAGATTTGTCTACGACCAACATTTTCAAAAAATATATTGCTCAGGATTTTGCAAAAAATAGATTTTTGTGACAACAACTAATGAAATAATTTTTTCGTAGAAATGATTGGATGGTAATAATCTCCCTATTTTTCCCGTATTCTACAAAGTTTGAGCTTTAATTTTTAAAAAATTTCATCCCTCTACCTCATTCCTGTCGAAAGTACTGTGATTTTGAATTCGATTTTGTCCAAATTACAATATTTTCTATTACTATACACAATACAATATTTTCTATTACTATATTTTCTATTATTATTTTCTATATTTTCTATTTTTCCCATATTCTATAGCGTTTGAGCTTTAATTTAATAAAAATTTCATCGCTCTAGCTCATTCCTGTCGAAAGTTCCTAGATTTTGAATCCGATTTTGTCCAAATTGCCTACTGTGCAGCACGCACAATGCAATATTTTCTATCACTATATTTTGTATTATTATCTTCCATATTTTCTGTTTTTCTCATATTCTACAAAGTTTGAGCTTTAATTTAAAAAAAATTTCATCCCTCTACGTCATTCCTGTCGAAAGTTCCTTGATTTTGAGTCCGACTTTGTCCAAATAGCCTACTGCGTGGCGCGGCGTCGCGCGTCGCGGCGCGGGAAAATAATTTCGCGAACGCACGGGCACGGAATGAAACATTCGCGATTTATCCGACGCCGGCAAGAAACCTCCCCGCGACGATAAAGCGCGCGTCCTCTCGCGTAATCCTCGCGGATTCGAAAGCCCCCTCCAACCCCCGGGCGCTTAAGTCGACGAGGAATAGTCGAATAAATTTTCCGCGGGACGAAGGTGTTTGTCCCCCCCCCCCCCCGCCGGAACCCGAAAAAATATGGAGAAAAAGTGGTATAAATCGATGCGGTCGCCCCGCCGCACAGCAGAAGAAAAAAGTTCTTTCGGGGGATCGGTGTACAACGTTTCAGGGCATCCGTGGCGCAGGTTCGTCGCTCGTTTTATCTCGGCGAGCCACGCCTCCCACGCCCAAGGATAAAGGACCAAAGATACTCCGAGGAGCTACCCCGGTTTCCCGGCCTTCCCTTCTTCCCTTTCCACCCCTCTGCGACCAACCGCCCGCGCGATATTTTCATAAATCAATAATAGAATGTCCATTTCGTCGGGACACGGTTCACGACATGCGTCATACAACGAATTAACCCTTCGAATGGCGACTCTAAGGCGCCACTAAAAATTCCTGTACCTTCTAGCTCATTCTCTAAATAATTTAGGAGCATGTGACCATTCTTGGTCATAGTCGATTGCATGAAACCGAATTCCTTCAGGTGAATAAACATGTCCCACCGAGTTATAGCGCGTACTCTCTCTCTACAAAATAAATTCTTTCTCACAAAATGGCAACTAAAGACGAAAACCTTTTGAATTTATATCGAGTACAGGAGTGTTAGTCTTGTTTAAAAATAGTTTGAATCAGTAACATTTAGTAACTTGGGTTCTGCACTCCACGAAACGTGGAATAGCTTGCAGAAGGAACGAGGAGCATGTGTATCAAGATGTCCCGAAGTAGAAATAATAATATCAGTCACAAAAATAAATTATCAAACCTAACAAACCCAAACTAACTTTTTATATTTAATGATACAACCCTGTTGGCAACCCCAAAGTATGATCAACATTTTGAAGACCTAAAACATTATAGAGGATGAGTTTCTCAAGGGTACAAAAGACACCACTCTTATTTCTGTCAAATAGAACAGCACAGTAAACATGTTTCATGTTCAAAAATAAATTATCAAACCTAACAAACTCAAACCAATTTTTCCTATTTAATGATACAACCCTATTGACAACCCCCAAAGTATAATCATCATTTCGAACCCCGTTCGAAACGTTCGACTCATTTGAATTTGTGTCCGTCCAAAGCAACGACCAGCAGGCCGAATTGCAGTTACGATAAACAGTTGTCGGCAGACATTGTTTGCCAAATAGTCATTCGAATCGTCTTGATCGCAAACAGTCGACGGACAGGAACGGTTTCCGCGTGCGGACCGTTCCGATGCGATTGTACGATTTCAACACGGCGAATCGATCGAGAAAATCCGATCGACCACGGCTCGACCTTTCGTCCCGATACGTCCACAATTAAACTGTTATCGCCGTTCGGGCATTATCAAGCGGCGGCGCGCGGGTACACGCGATTTTTCTACGTCTCCGTATATCTCGCGTTCCATTACGCAAACCGCGAGGCACGCCGGTTGCTCTGAATTTCATTCCTTTCGGATCTGTTCGATCGTTTTTCTACAGCAAGCACGCGTAACGCTTCTTAATTATAGTTTTATCCGGATCTCCTTTCACCGGGCGATCGCTGGCCACTGTTTTCCGCCGCGGCGTCGATGATTCGATGCGAAACGGTCCGCGGATGCGGTTTATCTGACGCAACGTTTTCACTTTTCGCGGATCGATCGACTCTCGAAGTTTCGCCGATCCATACAAATTTTTTCATTTTCTATTAATGCGAATAAGAAGTAATCTAGTAATTTTAGTTTGAAGAAATTGTCGTTGCTCTCGAAGAATGGACCATCAACAGAGCGACGGAGCCATTTTTATACCGTCTTACAAACGTTTCATTTGAATTTAAATTTTCTAGTAGCCAGTTCAAACTGGGAAAAACTACCCATCCAAATTTTTTAATTTTCTAGTAATTCAAGTTTTTAGAAATAATCTAGTAATGGTAGTATTAAGAAACTGACATTGCTCTCGAAGAATGGACCATCAACAAGGTGATGGAGCCATTTTTATACCGTCTTACGAACGTTTCATTTGAATTTAAATTTCATAGTAGACAGTTCAAACTGGGAAACACGGTCCATCCAAATTGTTTAATTTTCTAGTCATTTAAGTTTTTAGAAATAATCTAGTAATGGTAGTTTTAAGGAACTAACCTTGTTCTCGAAGAATGGACCATCAACAAGGTGATGGAGCCATTTTTATACAGTGTTACAAACTTTTCATTTGAATTTAAATTTCCTAGTAGACAGTTCAAACTGGGAAAAACGATCCATCTAAATTGTTTAATTTTCTAGTCATTTAAGTTTTTAGAAATAATCTAGTAATGGTAGTTTTAAGGAACTAACCTTGTTCTCGAAGAATGGACCATCAACGTGGCGACGAAGCCATTTTTATACCGTGTTACAAACTTTTCATTTGAATTTAAATTTCCTAGTAGCCAGTTCACACTATAAAATGGCAGTACTCGGGAAAAACGATGCATCCAAATTTCTTAATTTTCTAGTAATGCAAGTTTTTAGTTGTTCAATTTTAATTCAGTAAGAAACTAACGTTGTTCTTGAAAAATGGACCCTGAACACAACGACGGAGCCATTTTCACACCGTCTTACAAAAGTTTCATGTAAATTTAAATTTTCTAGTAGCCAGTTCACACTATAAAATGGCAGTACTTGGGAAAACGATCCATCCAAATTTTTAAATTTTCTAATATTGCAAATTTTAAGAAATAATCTAGTAATATTAGTTTCAAGAAACTAACATTGTTCTCGAAGAAGATACCATCAACATATCGACGGAGCCATTTTAACCCATCTTACAACCACATCATTTAAATGTAAACTTTCTAGTATCCAGTTCACGCTACAAAATGGCGTCACTAGGCTCCATTTTGGAGCCCAGTGCTAGAAACGTTCCATCTAAATTCGAAAGTTCCACTTAAAACCATTTTTCAGCTATTTATATTAGACGGAATAATTAAATCAGCTTACGGAAATAGACGGGTAAAAACGTGCGCGTTCAAATGAAAATTGCGCTAACCAAGGCAGCCATAAAATGGCGGCAAAAAGCATGGCCAGCTGGAGACTCCGGAATGGTGCGGAACTTGTGTCGATTCTACGTCGACGAGCACACGATAATCTTGGAAGTTTTCAACGCAATTTGAACATCTGATCGGCCCGATATCGGGCATCGCCTTTTCCGTTTCGTTTCCAGGGAGAAACAGAAAACGGTACCAGGTCGCGACGTGGTTCGGAACTACGTTAAGGAGCCGGGGGTTGGCTCGAATCGAAGTCGAGACATCCCGGGCTCGTTCGGCAACTTGTTCGAGTCCCAGGGGGTTTTGAACTCTCGCCGTCGGAATTCCATTACGCGGAACTCGAACGAGAAGCGTCGCGCTATCTTACGAAAATGTAATTACTCTCGAGACGACGACTACGAGGACGACGACGAGGACGACAACGACGACGGGACAGGTTCGAACTTCAGGGACAAGCCCGGGAAATCTTTTTCCTGTCGCGCAGTCCCTCGCCGGGTTTTTCAGCTTCGTCGAGCAGGATTTTCTCGACGCTCCGAAGATCCCGAACTTCGCAAACTGCTCGTTAAATGCGAATCCCTATGGCGCGAACCTGACTCGCGAACGTTGGCCCTGGCGATAACCCGCGAGCTATGGTTTTCGGGACCGGGAATGGGGAATCGGAGATCCGAAAGTGTGCTGCTCCGTAAGATGGTCAAAATTGAACGTCATTCGATAAGACAAAATAAATTTCTAAAGTTTTAACTCTGTATATCGACTGAGGGGGTAGTGGAAATATTCTGAAAAAATTTTAACAGATGACAAATAGCCTGATGCGCATACTGTAATTAATTCGGATTTTTAAGTTGGGAATCCTGGCAGTAGGAAATCAAACAATGCGGATCAAAATTGAACGGCCTAGGAATCTTTCGATAACAATATAAATTTGTGAAGTTTTAATTCTGTATATCGACTAAGAGGGTAGTTGAAATATTCTGAAAAAAATCTAACAGATGTCAAATACTCCAATACACATACCGTAATTAATTCGGATTTTTAAGTTGTAAATCCTGGCTGCAGGAAATCAAAAAATGCGGTTCAAAATTGAACGGCTTAGGAATCTTTCGATAAGACAAAATAAATTTGTAAAGCTTTAACTCTGTATATCGACTAGGGGGGTAGTTGAAATATTCTGAAAAAATTTTAACAGATGTCAAATACCCTGATGCGCATACCGTAATTAATTCAGATTTTTAAGTTGAAAATCCTGGTCATAGGAAATCAAAAAATGGGGATCAAAATTAAATGGCCTATAAATCTTTTGATAAGACAAAATAAATTTGTAAAGCTTTAACTCTGTATATCGACTAGGGGGGTAGTTGAAATATTCTGAAAAAATTTTAACAGATGTCAAATACCCCAATACACATACCGTAATTAATTCGGATTTTTAAGTTGAAAATCCTGGCTGTAGGAAATCAAAAAATGCGGATCAAAATTGAGCGGTCTATGAATCTTTCGATAACAGAAAATCAATTTCTAAAGTTTTGACACTATATCTCGACTGAGGGGGTAGTCGAAATATTCTGAAAAAATTTTAGCAGACATCAAATACCCCAATACACACACCGTAATTAATTCAGATTTTTAAGTTGAGAATCCTGGTCGTAGGAAATCAAAAACGTCGAGAAAATCGGAAAAATGCAGATCTCGCATTGAAGTTCAAGAGCAACATCATGTATACTTTCACAGGATCAGTGTACAGTCGCAAGTATTGTTCGCGAATGTTTTCAGATCTTTTCCTGTGAGGTGCGCCGTGGTAAAAAAAAATAGATAAAGCTGTTTTTCTCGGACGTTTATCCCTTGAAATGGTGTACATCGAGCGATCGTAAATTCTTTTAAGACGCACACTCTGTTCCAGCTCCGTTCGGACCAGAGTTTCCTCTCGGAAATTCTTGGAAGCATGAATTATAGATTTCGAAAAACCGTTCGCGGGAGACTGCTCCGACAGCGGCGTGGCGTCGAGGGCCGCGCGATAACGAAGAAGGATAAAAACGTGAAGGACTCACTCTTGTGTCTGGAGAATCTCCTGAGCTTCTTGAAGAACGGCATGCTCGCTCGTGGAAAAGATCGATTTCCCTCGGCGAGGAACGAAACGAGAGGCTCGTTAAAGGATCACGGTGAAGCTCGATCGGCCGAGGTTCGATCGATCCTCCTCGTGCTCGGTCGATGAAGATCGAGTGCGACGCACGGACTGACGTCTGCGACGCGTGGACCCTGTCTGACCGCCTTTGCTACACACGTTTACTATCTTGCCCGGATTCGTATAGTTCTTCGGGGTTCCACTTATCCCCACTATGGCCGTCCCAGCATGGTAGGGAACGGGATTGCATCGGGTCGAACACGAGGCCGTCTTTTCCCGCGTATTCGACGCGCTCGTCACTATCGCGCTGGTCGTCGAACCGCGAGGATCATGCTGTCGTTCGATGAGGCTACTGCATTATCTGCTAACAGTCATCTGGAATGCTTATCAGAGTTCCCCGGATTTTCCCAGGATTTTTGGATCGATGCTTCAGGGCTTCAAGGTGTGCTAGATCTTCGCACAAGTGGAGATTCTGCAGGTTTAAATATTATTATTATTTTCACCCTTTCAACTCGAGTGACTCTGAAGCACCGCTAGAAATTGTTGTGGTATTATTTCAGAGACAATTATTAAATGTTTGTTACAAAATTTGTATTAAATGTATCACTAAACATTCAAATATTATATGTGGATCAGTTTCGTATGAATGAAATTAAAATATTCTAAAGGGTTAATTTTTGCTATAGGTAACATTCTGAGGTTTCCCATGATCCCAGTAAAAAATTGTTTGTATACTACCTTCGGTGTCAGCGTCGCAAAATAATTGTAAAATTTCTTCTCTCGAATATTTGGATTTTGCTTAAACTGTACCTACATCTACAAGTCTTTCAGTGTATTCTTACTAGAGTTTCTAGAGATCCTTGATTGACCTTCAATGATTGATATATGGAAGCTAGTACTACTTACTTTTCCAGTAGTATATTTTAATCCACGTTTATTGAGATTATACAGTCATTGAGATTGTACGATCATTGGAATTGTATGATTATTGAGACTGCACTTTCCCGTTATTTTTACAAAGATGTAGAACTATTTCAGGTTAGGCTATTTCAACTCGAAAACGAAACAATTCTTCCAACCTAGAACATTTCCCTTCTGTGTACATTTCGTTCTTCATTTTATACATACGAAAATGGTGCAACGCTACAATACTGAAGTTTTGAGTAATTTATTAAATACAAACAAATTCAATAACGTCGAAGCAATGCATTTAACAATGACACAGTATTTTTTAATGGCACCTTACACTCGCCTCTCGAGTGCTAATGGTTAATGTTAGCCAAGATTTTCAATTCGACGTTTTCAATCAAAAACCTTTCAGCCCGTTCGTACCTTTTAATATTTGACGGGAAACGCTGTTCGAAAAACGGATCGCGCACAGTAGTAAAACTGGTGCGTGGAAAAAAAAAATCTCATTTTTTTTTTCACTTGTCCATACGTGGAACATGTTTTGCATGGCGCGAGGGTGGGCACGATTGAAATCCGCGTCCGCTAAAAATCGCAGGAGGTCCGAGATATTGATCTGTACCGGAGGCGCGCCATTGCGAGCGTCTCGGGACGCGCTCCGGTCGAATTGTTGTTTCGCTCGTGTTTCCGCCGATAATTCGATTCGTTTAGGTTCGAGCAGAATATCCGCGGCGATCTCGAGTTAGCTGGGGGCCGGCCATGGTCAAAGAACCTGCAAGATGTCGGAGCTTCGAACACACTCCTAACCGGTGGAAAAGCATTATTAGATTTGTCGAGGGAAACTTCGCCGAGGAGAGCTGAATTTCATTTCTCCGATTCCGGAAACCCTCTCTCTTTCTCCTCCTCTCTCTCTTTCTATTACTCTTTCTCTCTCTCTCTTTCTCCTTCTCTTTTCCTCACTTTCTCTTTCTCCTTCTCTCTCTTTCTTTTACTCTATCTCTCTATTTCTGTTTCTCTTTATTCTTCTCTCTCTTTCTCTTACTCTATCTCAATATTTCTCTTTCTCTTACTCTTTCTTTCTCTTTCTCCTTCTCTCTCTTTCTGTTACTCTTTCTCCCTCTTTCTCTTTTTATTTTTCCTTCTCTCTCTTTCTCTTACTCTATATTATCTCTATTTCTCTTTCTCCTTCTCTCTCTTTCTCTTACTTTATCTCTCTATTTCTCTTACTCTTACTCTTACTCTTACTCTTTCTCTCTTTTTCTCCTTCTCTCTCTTTCTCTTTCTCCTTTTCTCTCTTTCTCGTACTCTATCTCTCTATTTCTCTTTCTCTTTATCCTTCTCTCTCTTTCTCTCACTCTATGTCTCTATTTCTCTTTCTCTTACTTTTTCTCTTTCTTTCTCTTTCTCCTTCTCTCACTTTCTATTACTCTTTCTCTCTCTTTCTCTTTCTATTTCTCCTTCTTTCTCTTTCTCTTACTCTATATTATCTCTATTTCTCTTTCTCCTTCTCTCTATTTCTCTTACTCTTACTCTTACTCTTACTCTTTCTTTCTCTTACCCTTACTCTTTCTTTCTCTTTCTCTTCCTCCTTCTCTCTCTATCTCTTCCTCCTTCTCTCTCATTCTTTTTCTCTTTCTCCTTCTCTCTCTTTCCCTTTCTCTTTTCTTTTCTTTTCTGTTTCTTTTTCTCCCTTAACTTGCATCGGAACGTGTCGAGCCTCCTCGTCCGGGATCCGGTTATTAATTAGGCTCGCGACACGCCGCGCACGGAAACGATATATTCGAAGCGGAATTGGCTCTCCGCTCGAGGGGCGAAAGAGCTCGCTCTCGAAACTCTTTGGCCGATCGAAAGTCGTCGCGATTCCCGGCGATTAAAATTCGCGGCGTTCCTCTCGGCCCTCGTGACGCGTCGCGACGCGTCGCCGACGCCGCTCGGGGGCCGCGAGCGGAAAGTTTAAGCCGCTTCTCGGTTAAGCCGGCCATTTATTCCGTCGAAAACGTACGCCGAGCCCCGCGGCTCCGACGGTTCGTTAAAACTCTCGTCGAAGAAATTTGAATATCCGCCGAACGAACTCCGGAAGACGGCATAGCTACTCGCGGAACCGCGCACGCTAAATTAGGCGCTTCTCGCCGGCGGACTTGGTTCGATTCGACTCCGAAGCGAGAGCTTTCCTAA
Organism: Halictus ligatus; assembly: GCA_028454255.1. Taxonomy (NCBI): domain Eukaryota; kingdom Metazoa; phylum Arthropoda; class Insecta; order Hymenoptera; family Halictidae; genus Halictus; species Halictus ligatus. The sequence goes on along the minus strand of CM052139.1, from coordinate 1,555,835 downwards.
TTGTTTGCGAACTGGTTCTCTTCGTGATCTCAACGATCACGAAGTACAACACCCGCAGTGCAAAGGTGGCACCACCGAAGCAATGCAATATTCGAGTTGAAAATATTGTGCACACCTTGTACAATTACGATGACTTCGTTAATTTATTTGTATAATTTCTTTTCTTATTTGTATAATTTGTATAAGTTCGCTGGTGAGTTTGAAATGACCTTCGATATGACCCAGGGAGAACGTGGAGAAACTTCGTAATTTTTTCCTAGCTTCGGTGGCAACGTAAATGGATACTGTTTATGTCCGATTTACAATAAGCACCCGGAGCAAAGAGAATTACATAATATATTGTTTGTGGCGATGATAATATTTATTTCAGCCTGGCGGCTATGAAATGAATCTGATTTGCAAGCCGAAGGGGAAAAAGCAAAGAGAAATATGAATACAATAATAAGCAGACTGCATGCAGACTGATTTCATGCATTTTATGCAGTTTGAAACAGTTGGAACATTGAAGGAGTTTTAAAATACGGATATATTATTTCTAGGTCATTGAATTCGTTAAGGAAGAAGAAATTTGTGCTTGGTCCCTGTATCTTGCAATCGATCCGAACCATTTTTATTTTGTACAAAGATCCACATAACAATCCAGCAATAACATAACATAACAGTCGAATAATAACGTATTTAATTCCATTATTTATGAAGTACATTTGACGAAGTACATTAGCTGTTCCTTACGAGAACAGTCGTCGCGAAGAAGTGGCAATATTTCGTGCTGTGACGAGTACACTCGTCAAAACATCTTGCTGGCGAACTCTTCCGACGCAATTTAACCTATTCGCAACATTAGCGTGTATATACGCTCAATTTTCCTGGTCGCTATCACCGGAGCCGTATTCGTACGCTCAACTTTGTTGGTCACTCTCATTATTCGTTAACTAACAAATAGAAATCGAGGCTAAAAAGTAGTAATTCTGATGTTTTCTTATAACGCTGAAATATGAAGTCCTTTTACTTGTAGCCATTTTTGCACTTAACTATAATAAAAGAAATAGTTTGGTGACAAATGCCTTCTTTCTTTTCATATTTCCTCATTATGCTAATGGGCGAACTAGTTAAGTCATAGCTAACCGGTTGAGAATGCACGAAATGTCCGAGAATTCCAAAAAAACTCGGTCAAAATGGAATTTTAAAAATTAGTAATGGGTCTCACCAGGCTTTTTGGATCCCCTGGCGACTGTTGCAATCCGGTAACCCGTTTCCCGTCGTCCCATCGAATATTCCTCGCCCCCGGCTACGAAAGGGGACTCGAAATCTCAGTCGGGGAGGTTTTTTCCCCTCCCGGTCGAACGTGTAACGTCTGTTCCGGGTTCGAAGTGGAATTTCCATCGCACAAGGGACGAGTGTAATTCAATCGAAGCTAATGGACCGTGAGCGAAGCACCATCGGTAATCTCGTTTCGGTGTCTATTGTGGGCTACGTTGTGCCGAAGCGACGCGACGCGACGCGTCGCGCCGCGCACACAACTGGCCCGCAAGCGACGCGGGTACTCGCACTGCCCGCGATGGCTTAGAAAACTAATTGCTCGGGTATCGACTCGCAATTAACTTCGCGAGCCCCCTTCTCGGCCCCCAGTGGTCCCAAAGCCGGAAAACGTGGCCAAAACCTGAAACATAAACTTTCAGCTAGGTAAGTTTTAAGTACGGGAATCGGTCACTCTAAGAGTGTACTTAAAAGTGTTTCTAAGACAATACTGATCGAATAACTTCTTTGTCGCTAATGATTCTTTCATCAAACTTCGACCAGCACATTCACCACACCGTTCCGATTAAAACGACACCAAACGCGACACAATTCGGCTCGCATTTGCTCGTTTAATCCGCGATTAAATAGAACCTCGATTATCCGAACTCGCCGGAGGTATATTAAATCTATACTACGTTGTATAACATGAAATGTGGGATTGTTGGAAATCCTACAAACTCTCTAAAAATGCATTTGAACGATAAAATCACGAACGATTTCAAATCACAACATCTCGTCTCGTCACGGCAGCAACAAACACAATATGGCCGACTCGACGGAACGAATACCGCAGCGATTCCACGGAAATTCTACCGGACTCCTCCTCCATTATTCCGCGTTATGTGCACTTACAGTATGAGCAACCGTGCCGCATCGTCAGTGTCCAGAGCAGTCGGACGCGACGTTAAAAATGCAAGTAAATCGTTACGAAAAGAAATTCCATTACGTCGAACAAAGCCCCCGAGCAATTAGATTTCCAACGAGGTCGTCTCTCGCATCTTTTCGATCGGTGTGCGCCAGCCGTCACGCGTCGACGACTTTAATGGGATCGATCGGGAAAAATATTCGCGACGCGCGTTTCCATTAAAGCGAAACCGAGGGATAAAGTGACGAGCAGACGAGGCGGAAGAAAATCGCGGGCCACGGCCCCGAAGAGGAAAAATGGCAGACAGTTCGGGCTCGCGCGGACGGGGAGAGCAATTTTTCAGGATGCTTGAGCGTCGCGACGGCGGCGGATCGACGTCCACGCCGATAGAACGGCCGATCCGTTATTTTGCCGGGAGACGAGTCGAAATTTGCAACCGCCGGAGAAAACTTACTGAACGCGCTCGGAGAAAATTTCGACACGCGATACCCGTTCCGAAAGTTTCGCGAGAGCGGAACGCGGGCATTTTTCTTTTTCGCCCCGCGGTCGATTATATCCTCCCCTCGCTTCCTTTCCGTCGATATCATTTCCGCGAGAATAAACCTCCATTGAAAATCCCGCGAAGGAAAACGGCGGCCCGCCGCACCGTTCGATGCAACAAACCGCGAACTGGGATCCTTGCGGCCCTCGCAACCGTATTTTCAATCCCGGCCTTCGATACCTCCGCTGCATTCTACCGGCTCCCACAATGTCCCCTCGATATCGCTCGACATTACCATTACCCAGAAATCGCGGAATGATTTGTCCGGATAGAAAACTTCAACCTTTCCACGATGTACAAAGCGCAACAACCCGCAGGATTTGCGAAACGGACCTTGGAGCGTCAATCTCTCTTTGACTTTCTGTGATCTTGTGCGTACATTTCCGGTGCGAAAAAATATGGTTCTTGAGATTATCTAGGAAAATCCTGGAAGTCATTTTCACCAGTTCAATGGTTCTCCCTCATTTTGTTGAATCTCTCTTTGCTGGAACTCGCAAACAGCAAATGCGACTTGTATGCAAACTGTGTGCCATTTCATAATTGCGAAAAAATCGTATTCGTTCAGGATTTCTATGATTTTGTGTGTACATTTCCGTTGCAAAAGGAAAAATCGCAGACAAGCCATTTTGTCCAGCCCAATTACTGCTCAATAAATTATTTTGATTTTGTGGAGCTTTCGAGATGACTATTTGCCAGTCAAAGGGGGCTAGACGGTTCTAGAGATTTTTTAGGAAAATCCTGGAAGTCATTTCGACCGGTTCAATAGTTCTCCCTCATTTTGTTGAGCTTCTGATTTGTCCGGATAGAAAACTTCACCCTTCCCACGAGATAGGAAGCGCAAAAACCCGGAGGATTTGCGAAGCGGACCTTGAAGAGTCAATCTCTCTTTGCTGGAACTCGCAAACAGCAAATGCGACTTGTATGAAAACTGTGTGCCATTTTATAATTGCGAAAAAATCGTATTTGTTCAGGCTTTCTATGATTTTGTGTGTACATTTCCGGTAATTGCGAAAGGAAAAATCGCAGACACGCCATCTTGTCTGGCCCTATTACTGCTCAATAAATTATTTTGATTTTGGTTCTAGAGATTTTTTAGGAAAATTCTGGAAGTCGTGTTGAACAGTTGAATGGTTCTCTTTCATTTTGTTGGGTTTTTGAGGTGGCTCGGTTGTCAGGTGGAATGGTGTCAAGATGGTTTTCGAAATTTGTCGGGAAAGTCGCGGGTATGTTCACGGGGAAACGCGTCGCCGATCCGTCTCGGTGTTTTCGCAAACACGACAATGCGGTATTTGAAAATTGTTCGGCGAGACGAGATGCCTGGGAACGTGCAGCTCGCGGGAATGCACTGTATTTCGAGGCAATCTGCAAACGCGAAGGGGTTGCTGAATTGCATGCTCCCAGCTAGGTCAGGAACGGAAGGAATATTTGAATACGCGATGTCGACGGACTTGAAGATAAACGAAATTCGAGCGCCGCGCTCACGGTGTACACGGTTCTAATGTTTTTATTCCGAAACGTTTTGTATTTTTAACTGTTCCATGGCTTTTGTCTGTTGCTCATGATAGTTCTAAATTCTACCGTTAATGTTTTACACGTATGTTATCGTTAACATCGGCTTTTCAGTTCTTCAGTAAAAGAATAATTTTGCGTATAAATGATGGAAACATAGAAATCGCTAAATTGATTGGTTGGATTGTGTAGAAAAAAAAACTGGTGACACTTAAAAGGCCACTATATTATAATATTGTCGACATCAAACTCTTGCATCTGTTTTCTAAAAAAAAAATCATTTAATTATAATTTGATGAAAACAGATCGATATATATTTTGTCTCTTTTTTCCTCGGCACATAAAGCTTTGATGTATGGCCTAACTCTCTAAGAATATACTTTTAATACAATTTAACAGTACATCGTGGGTTGAATATAGTTTAGCCTAAACACGGAAGGAATGTTGAAGCTTAGTCAAGGATTTCAAATCAATTTTAAAGGATTACAAAATAAGGATTTCAAATGAATTTTTAGAAAAAAACACTAGCACCTCTGGCGACAGAATACACAAACTACTGACCAAACGTTATCGACAGCAGAGAAGATACGAGAGCCCCATGTTTAGCCTAGACCAGAACCTGTATCATCTTTTTAGCCTGAAGCAGAACCTGCATTAACCTTTTAGCCTGGAATAGAACCTGCATCAACTTTTTAGCCTGGAGCAGAACCTGCATCAACTTTTTAGCCTAGACCAGAACCTGCATCATCTTCTTAGCCTATATTAGAACTTGCATCATCTTTTAGGCTCGGTCAGAGCCTACATAGAAGAGCCCCTTTCAACACAGAAGTAGCATCTCCTCGGGCATTATTTGGAATCCGCTGCTAATAATGCAGATAAGATGATGCAGGTTCTGGTCCAGGCTAAAAAGTTGATGCAGGTTCTGATCCAGGTTAAGAAGATGATGCAGGTTCTGGTCCAGGCTAAAAATTAGACTAGAGGGCAACACTCTCGTTACCTCCTTGCTCCTATACCTCGTCTGTGATAATTCATTGGGGGTTGGTCTATCCTATACCTCGTCTGTGTATATTTTAATATAGTCAGTGAAGCGTTCGATCTTTTCTGAGAGAACAGATTAAAACTGTTAACGTTCAATTGTACTATTTTAGCTAATATTTAACTCGTCGATATTTCAAGTGAACGACAGTGTTAATAGTGTTTCGAATTTTCAAGTGTGGCGCGAATGACGTAACCGGAGCAGCACTATCGACCCAACAGCTGCGTCTACCTGTTTTCTTAACCTCGAGGGACCGCATGAACGGTGCGTTACTGAAAAAAAAATCGGTCTATCAAAATTTTACATTGAGGAAGGGAAATGAGCGATGCCGAACTTCAAGAAGAGGAAAGAGAAGTACTTTCGTCGATATACGACGGAGACGCGGCGTTTAAACAGCTGACACCCACCACCTTTCAATACAAGGTCCGTGTCTCAAAATAATATTTCTTCGACATACTTCTTAGACAAGTCAAAAATTTTCGAGATCGTACGATATAACGACTTCGCTGTGTTTTTCGTTCACGATCGTCCATGTCTTACCATGTATCACGTAGCTAAGTGTATGTAGCTCCGATTTATCGGTATTCCGCGACACTTCGATCGCTATGCGTCCCGGAAAAATAACATTCATTGTGTGCACAGTTCGGAGAGGATAACGATATGAAATCGTTTCTATTGGAGATCTCATGGGGCCCCACATATCCTTCGGAGAAACCTTCCATTAACATGAACACTTTCTACAACAAGCACATGTAAGTCCAGCTACGCTGTCTTCTGACCATTCTTGCATTCTGTTACTTTCATTAAAGGTGAATGATTGGAATACAGTGTACAAGAGGTGAAGGACAACGTGATGAAGTACGTGGAAGCGGAGGCTGAACAGTGGCTCGGAAGTGCCATGACTTACACATTATTTCAATGCATTCAAGAGCATTACGCCGAACTGATTTCCGCACAACCAGAATCTGTAGATCTTAATACGCAGACTAGCCAACTTAAAATAACGGAAGAGAAACAGCAGGTGAGTGGTCTCTCTCTTGAAATCTATATGCAATCGAAACGAGCCGAGGGAGAACCAATTTATTCTGTGTAGGTCGAAGAGACAACAAAGAAACAGAAGAAAGAACACCTGAGTAAAGCCCAGAAGCGTAGACAGTGGAATAAAGCCGACGGGAAAGGAGAGAGACCTCGAGGATGGGACTGGGTGGACATAGTGAAACATTTGTCGCAAACCGGTCCTAAGCAAGAGCAAGAGTCTTAGTTCGACTTCTTCAACCAAGAAATTTTGTACAGGTTAAAGACGTATTATATTTTTATAAATTATTGGAAATAAACTGGTTTCCGTATCAGTTTTAGTATACTATATAATCACCTGTGATAAAAATTTGTAATAAAATATTTATAGATAATTTTATCTCATCGCCAACAGATAGTTACAAGATATGCAAATAATGTCGAGGAAGGAGCAACAATACTTAATATGCTTAATGATCATACTTCGCCTTTCTTTCACAATTTCTTTATGAAAATCTCCATGACGCTACCGGTAACAAATTGTTTTCCGTAATCCATCCTGGAAGTAGTACGTCTATTAATAAAAAGAGAAAAACGTAAAATGTTCGTAAGATTCAACTTACCTTTACTTTCAAGTCCGCTAATAAACGCTTTATATTCGCCCGAAATCAACAAGTTGGTAACGTAAATGCTTTCTATCGCTTTTGACGACTGCGCGCTATTATTTGCGATAGAGTATTTCTTGCTAAGCACGTAGAGGCGCAATAGGGGATATGATATATCGCTTACTTCCGGTTTTAAGAAAAGATCCTGGAAATGTAGAATACTTTTAAATACATAAGTATACGAACATTGGAATAAAGAACAGTTGTACGTTACTTACAAGTGGCACTTTGAGAGACATACAAATGAAGAAGCCACAGAAGCACGCGTGCAGGTACGCTTCCAAAACGTCCGAAGCCAACGCATCCTTCTTGAAACATATAAAAATAGTTCTATTCTCTACGTCAATGGAAATCAAATATTTCCTATCTAAAAAGAGTTTTAACGATAGATCAATATCACTTGTCGAAATAATATTTTTCTTCACAAGAGTGGCCAGAGAGACGCCCATTTTTATCTCAAACCCACATATGTTCTTCACTGCAAAAAAGACATCAATTTAGATCCATCCATTTGCGATGTAACACTGAAGTCAAGGTTAATCTTACTAGGTTTCGAGAACAATATCACTGATTCATTTCTATTAACTTCTCCAGGCTCGGGGATGACCTCGTTTGTCACGTAACTTTTAATTATTAACGCATACCGATCTTCATTCAAAGAATTCAAACGTAAAGATTTCACAGCCGAGTAATTTGCGTATAGATGTACTGCCACCAGAAAGAGATAGAGTTCCATTATGTATCTACATGCAGAGCATATATACTATAGGTACATCAACAATATTGTTAACTTGTTTATCATAAAATCGTTCGCGATACTTATTTAAGTAACGACGAATGTAATTTAACTGCATATTTACCTGCCGCTGTGGAAAATAGAGAGTACTAAAATTCCAACGAAAGATGCTATTAAATTCACGAACGTCTCTTGGCTACCATCTTTCGCCGAAACATCTGCAAAATTATTCTGTAACGCCTGCAATAAAAATAAACATTCAGAATGAGTAGAACTTATGCGTAAGTAACGAATCAATCTGATTTCAGAAACATTATACCTGATGCTGTGTGATAGCCGCCCTCGTTGCCCCGCCAGCAACGCCAACAATTGATTTTAATATCATTGAAACGCACAATATTACCAGAGAATAGGAAGAGTAATAAGGTAAGAATAATTCTATTCCCATTGCTACATCATTAAGGATGTCTGCAAAAAGTCTCCATTTTTTACACTGTCCATCCAAGTCTGTCCTGATGAATAAAAAGCAAAAATTGCGTTCTTATACAACCGACGCAGAGATTAGTTAATCCCTTTAAAATAATTTCAATTACCCGTTCCACCATGCGAACGCGATACGACCGACCATTCCAGCCCCATCTTTCAATATCCACGTGATTGCCGCAGCCAGTGGCGTCGCTGTCACTTCACCTATACCTACACCTTGCATAATGGAATGCGTTGTTACGGTACCCATTATGGTACTTGCGAATGCCTGGAAAATAGGTATTACAACAGAACGACGGATACATAAATTATAGTTACATGGAAATTGACCAATTTCTGAGAATGCTAAATAGAAACTGAAATATAAAATGTGAGAGTAGCGGTATTGTCCATGTTCGTAAATTTATAAAGCATTTATGTGATCATATTAGCGTACTTTCATCGAGAAGCAGAATAGTTTGGGTTTGTTATACTGTAATAAACTAACCTGTACAGTGTCCCATATTTGATACTGTGTGTAATCCGGATGAACGGTTTCGGGGTACCCTTCGGGTAAAAATACTTCTTTGACAATTGTTATGATACTAGAATACAAAGATTTCGTTCTGGTTGTATCTGAGAGCAGCTCGGTTATCGATTGCTCGTCTGCAATTCGAACAGAAAGTTAGGTTAGGTGGACCGTTCAGCGTGACATTTCGCACGTCAAAACACGGTTACCTTTCGACTTGACGTAGAACTTTTCTTTCTCGCTACCGTAGGCCTCGGTGAACAGCAAACGCTCATGCATTTTGATATGCACCGAGTTTATCTCGGTTTCATTAGATTGCAGTGTATGACAACATATGCGCTTTTATTAACAAGTCGTCTGCCATATGTGGGTGACGCAACGATCTCTTGTGTACAAACATTAATTTCTTTTACACTGACACCGACACGCGCAACAAATTCACTCGAAGTCTACGAGGACTGTTGCAATTAAACGAGAAGCCGTGATGATCTCACTTTCTCGATTTTGTTTTCATTCGAGACGCTCCTCCGAGTTTAGGGAATTTTTCGTTATCAGTTTGACTGTAAACAGCAGTCGACGTCGCATACAGTAACTGTTAGGTTAGGTCACTGATATACATATACAGGGTGTCCCACATAAATGGGATATTGCCCCCTGCGAATGGTGTCACTTTGTCCTCTGAAGTTTTCTGATAGGACTGTGAATACGAAAGATATTTAGGTGTTCCTATTTATGTGGCACACCCTGTATATATCGGTGCGTCGCATACAGTAACTGTTAGGTTAGGTTCACCACTTCTCTCTTCGAGCTACGTTTAGATTACATCCCAGAGATGGCGGTTCATTTTATCTTTTTTTGTCCAAAACGACTTTTTATCTACGGTTAAATTGAAAAGAGAGAGAGATAGAAAAATAATTGATAAATTTCTCCGAAAAAGTCGGGAATATTTTAAGAAACCAGAAAAATGGTGTTAAAATCAATAAAAAATGTTTCTTCGTCTATTCGAAGACTCGATTCGTTTATTTTTAATATTTCGGTCCATCGGAGGGATTCAGATTTGGAAAAATTAGGGTAACGTCCTCGATCATTTCATTCAGTTCAGCTATGCAGGCGTCAAGCCTTCCTTTCACATTCGCCACATCGAACTTTACGCTTTCGTGCAAACAATCGTTTCGCATTTTCGCGTTAAAGTTCGAAATTGGGTGATTGCATTGAATTATGAACACTCTGGTCCTAGACGCCCGTGTTCTTCATCTTTCTGCAAACTGCCCTTATCTTGGCCAATTTTGAAAATTTTATTTTCTTCCGCCCTATCCAACCGATCCCCGGAGTCCCCATTTTGTTCAATCTTCGCAGCTTCGAGCGTCCAGTCGATTTTTCCATTGAATGCGTCCTCTTCAAAATCCTCCCGGAGATCTTCATCAACTCCCGAGTTTTCCGGGTACACGCTCGCGAACGTATCTTCTTTGTTTCCCGCCCTGTTCCCCGGTTCTATCGCGAAATCGAACGAAGTGCGTTCATTTTCCTCCGGACAACTTCCGGCGTCTTTGTTCCGCTTGAAAAATGTGTCCTTCGCGAACAGCAACTCCGTTCGAAACCAATTCAAAAAATACCGGATCCCCTTGTGTCTCGTCGGATCGCATTGTACTCCTCTCGAGACCTTCTTTCCCCGGTCCCTCGGGAGTTCTTTGCGGACCAGATTAGAGTACCGGTTCACGCCGTTCTTCAAGATGCCGGCTAGAGCCTCGTCGTCGACTTTCTCGCGCAGCTGATAATCGATAATGGATCGCGTTCGGAGAGGAATCACGTGCGCCACAGCTGCTTCCGGATTCGATGGTCCTTCGAGTTGTGCGTCGCTTCGGGAGATGTCGGGTTCTGTTTCGTAACACGGAGCGGACAGGTGGCCATGCGAGGTCTCCTCCAACGATCTCTTCGTCTCCCCGTTGGCGCCGACATTTTTGAACGCGTTAACCTCGTTTCGTAGGCACAGGATTTTATGGTTCAACGCGGCGATGATTTCTGCGATGTCATTCAGGCTCGCTCCTCCGTCATGGACACCGCAGTAACACCGATCCGGCCTTGCCTCCTTTCCTTGCGCTGACATTCTTGCTGGCCCTTCTGTTCGACAGCATCGTTTGCCTACCGATAACACTGTCCAACAAAATAAAACTTTGTTCGAGCTTTTGCAATATCTGTTGGTTGGTTTTTATACGCTTTGTCAGAATTGTACTGAATTGTACAGATTAGTTTTTGTAAAAATGCATGATTTTGATGAAGACTCTCTTCTACATATTCATATAGCCAATTATATTTTTATGTACTTTCTAATGGTTGTAAATGGTTGTTAAAGTTTGAGAAATCCTTTATCTAGCAGGAATTTACTATACAGGAATGCATACTACAGACATTTATGGTAAGGAAACCATTCATAGAAAGTATTTGGTTCCCTTAGTGTACGAGAAGATTAAGAAAATAGTCATCAGCAGCTTGTGCAGCAGATTTTAGAATAACAAAGTGTATAAGAACCACCCAACAGGTATTACAAAACAATATTGGTGTTGGACAGTGTAATCGAAACTGCGATTCCAAGCAGGAAAAAAACTATAGAACAATTAAATTAATCCATGACATTTACCTTGGAACTTTTCTAAGAAACGTTTATCATAAAGATAAGGAAAGTTCTTCGAAGCAAAAGCTTTAATTTGGACAGAACTTGTAGAATATAAAAATTATAAGTTTCTACGATAAGGACGGATATTTTGTTCGTCGATGTTTAAAAAAGTTCTGAATCATTGTAACAAGTGCTAGGTACCATTAAATGCGTAGTACTGCAACAATATTAAATCAGAAAGGACATGAGAGTGCTTCTCCTGCATTATCTTTTTAGCCTGGAACAGAACCCGCATCATCTCTTTAGCCTGGGACAGAACCTGCATCAACTTTTTAGCCTGGATCAGAACCTGCATCATCTTTTAGGCTGGATCGTTTCACTCTCATTTCCTCTCTGATTAAACATTTGTTATTGCATTATTTGCTGCGAACGCTCTAGAATAACTTGTTTCTCCCGATCCTTTCTTACACAGACTCTAAAGTGTCTATTCCACCATTTTCTGCACGGTGCTTTCGGAGAAACAGATATTTTCTTAAACAAATCCTAATTCTTTTAAAACCGAGAGATATCTCTACATTTCAGTCGCCCACTTTAAAGTGTCAAAAACGGACAGAAAATGTCAGCGTCCTTACCTGTATGCTGCGCAGAAAAATGTTTCTCAACCTATTTTCTCTCGCCTGGGACGTAAATTCTGTCTCGAAGGGTTCGAGTTCGAATTTTCTGATGATCCACGATCTTCTCCCACGCTCCCTGAAAGGCTCACATTTTTCTTTCGAAACGATCGGGTCGCACCGTGCGCCATAATCACGAAGTAATGTCACGGTCGCGCGCGACTCGTCTGTTTCTTCGATAACGGAAACGGGGTCGTAAGGTTACCGGCCGCACAATTTTTGACCAACCAAACATGTTACGCTTCTCCTCGTAAAGCGAAGAGGAAACATGACGGAGAAGAACACGAGGGAGATACTGGCGAAACTGGACGAAATCGAGAAACAGCAGGCGAAACTGCGAGCCATGGTGGCTCGCCTGAAAAGCGACGAGACCGGAAGTGGCGCGGGCGTCGATCGCAGATCCTCGAAATCGAAAAAGAAAAGGAGGTCTGTCGCGAGCAAAGAAGAGGGGAGGAATTGCGGAGGGTGTCGCGGTGCCGAGGCGGAAAAAAACCATCGAGCCTCGATGTACTTGAAGAAGTTGAGGAACAACTCGTCGAACTTCGTCGCGGAGCAGTGGCGCGACAAGAAGGAGAAGATGAAGAATTTTCTGGGCAGCTTGATCGAAGAGGACGTGGTTGTAGGTAAGAATGGTCGACGCGAGATGAGAGATGAGAAAATGTCGGAAAATCTCGTGATTTCCAGTGTCCAGAGGCTCGCAAACTTCGGACACCATGATGAGAACGCCGATGCCGGATGCGCAGCAAATGGGAAACGAGTACAGCGAGTGTCCGCGTAAGGAGTCGCGCCATTCGAAAAATCGTGCGTCGGTGCAGGCAGCGTTACAACAATTACTAGAGCATTTTAATCATTCCCGTGACTCACAGATGGAGGGCAGAGTGTCGGTTCATGATCAACCGATCAGTAATCGCGAGCCGCGCAGAGTGAGGAAGGAATCGTCCCCGGTTCCCGATGATGAGCCTTACAGGATTCTGTCGAACCCTCGACTAGTCTCTGTCGCCGACAACGGAAACGATTCTCATTTCAGAAGCCAACTGCGTCAGTTCGTGAGAAAGTATAGCAACAGTCGCTCGCAGTCGCGGAGTGCGTCGGTGGTTTCATAATAAACTTTCTGATGCAAATCTGTGGTGATATATTGCAATTATACTATCAGACTCGTTTTAAATTAACACAATCTCGTGGCCCATGTACGGGACACGAAGGATTTAGAAAGAAAATTGATTCTGAACTTCAAATTAACTTGAAAACTTCTTTAAACATTTTAGAATGATACAACGCAGGTGGAGAGTTGTTCCTATTGTTTTTAAAGCTGTTACCTCTCTGCATTCGATCGGATATTCTTTAGAAGTTCTTCTTTAAAAACTTCTTTAAACATTTTAGAATAATACAAATCACGTGGAGAGTTGTTCCTATTGTTTTTAAAGCTATTACCTCGCTGCATTCGATCGGATACTCTGTAGAAGTTGACTCTTCGAAGGCCTTTATCAGCAAACTTCTTTTATTATTATGAATAACGACCAACCAACAGAGTTGATTGTACGCTCCGGTGACAGTAACCAGGGAAATTGATCGTGCATATACGCTGATGATGCAAATGGGTTAAACATGCTAACAGGCTTCGAAGATTGTCGCCTTCGATGGCCGTTTGATCGAAGTCTTAGATCCTTCCGTTGAAGCGGAAAGGTGTACGAACTCTTTCCAGAACGTCGCCGGTCGTTTTGTTAGTCTTCCATGAATGAACCATTTAAGCAGCCCCCGGCGCAACTTGATTTTCATTCAGGTTCTCGGTGACCTTGCGAAGACCAGTTTCCGAAGATGGCGAGTGGTAATTATAAACAACTAGAAACCAAAGAGGATTAAAGCGACGACGCCGAACGGGTACTTTGTTTTTCGTTTAAAATTGAACGAATCTCTCCGGTGGTTCTTAAATCGCCGCGGAAGAAGATCGTTTCTGCGTGCGCGCGCCGTTCCCGTTTTCGAGTTTTCCTGTTTGATCAGCTTGCCTTTGTTGCCTGCCTGCTGCCATCCGAGCCGAAAGATAGTGTTGCAGAACGAGCCGCTCCGTGAACGGGAAGGAAACGTTCGAAAGAAACCTTAAAGCGCGTGGGTCGATCGATGGGGGCACAGGAAAGGCGGGTTCTTCCACCGGAAGTCACGCAGACTCAAACGTAACATTACGATCACGAGTGAGCCCTTCGATCGTGCATCGCTTAATTTCTTGTTTCCTGACGAATGTGCCTGCTTCACGGCTGCGCGGCCGCGTATAAACACGCCTCGTGGTCGATGCTCTTATTTTCGCCCGCGTATTAGAACTTCCTTCCCCGTTTTAACGTTTCCCTGGGACGCGTCTTCGCCGGTTGTCCTCGAATGCGATCGTTCTCCGATGAAACGGAGTCGAGCACGACGCCACGTAGTACTTCTCCGATCGCTCTATTTTCCCTTGGGACAAAAAAGCACCCGTGACCAATCCATTTCGATAATCCTGCCCGAGCAACCCGCGCCAGTTCACCCGCGGCCATTACAGACCGAGAACGGCGGAATCTTTAACGAGATTTTCTACTAAAAAGTGGAACTCTGACTTGCATGTATCGCACGTTTATCCGGGGCGATGGATTTAACGGTT